>JBBBDQ010000190.1:5770000-5845000 GCA_037127315.1 Ascarosepion bandense
CCGATAATGGCTTGTATTATTATTTTTTCTTATTTTATATAATAAAACATAGGTTTACTATTTTCTTTTCTTTCCTCTTAGTTCAAACGCTAATTTCAGTGTATTAAGTATGTCCATTGGTCCAAAACAATTTCAAATAGGCCCTTGATTTGTTTCTATCTTCTTAATTCACTTTTCAATCCCTGTGAAGGTAAGATATCTATCAATTCAAAGAAGATTTTGTATCAGCTCGCGAATTTCTTTACCGCTTTTTCTTCAGCTCATACATATTTGAATGAAATTGATAATCGAAGTTATTATTTTGTACTCATTACAATGTCATTAAGAGCGCGGAGGCATTGTACCGGTTATTAGCCCGGAAAATAGAATCAGTGAGCCGATTTTAAATTCCAGGCTACTCACTTGGTTTTATTTTCGTAAAAATGCTGATAGACAAAGTTTAAAACCTTTTCTTTCTAAGCTTTGGATTAAATTGCTCAGTGAAATAGGTTCCCTAGATTTTTATAGTATTCTGTTTAAGGAAATACAACCTATTAATTAAAAACGTGTAGAATAATAGAGAAAAGAAATCGCCTAAATTTATAAATAATAGATAACAAAAATATTCGGGGAATTATGATCGCGTTTGTTTTGCGAGTCACGGGATTATTTAATGCCATTAAAATTGAAAAATAGACACCTTATGTACTAGTGTGATAAAAATTATATCGCAAATCAGACAAAATATATTTCGAAATATTTTGAATATTTTTTAATAACGTCGAATATTATTTTTCTTAAATACTTAGGTATATCTTATTTAGATATTTTGCTTTTATACAAGTTGTTTTTCCTATTTTCTCAGTAACGATAATTAATTGTGACATATGACGTAAACAGTGATAACATTAGTCCGTTGAGCTAACACTTATAAGCATTTATTTTCACCCGTTCGTCATTTTATAAGTTCATACTGATATTTATGTCGAAAAAGGATGTGCGCGTGTAGAGTTATTTCTGAAAAAGTTCAGTCAGTTAAGTGATATTACGTGACCATTTCTCTTTCGAACCATGACTGACAAAGCAGAAGATTTCCCCGGTTTAGGTTGCGATTTCTTTCTGCAGTAGACTGATGACCAACCAAGGCTATAGAAACAAATGGCTGGAGGAAGAAGAGATGTATTTCTACATATCTAATGGTATATGCGCGTAAGTGAATGCAACGAATTCAACTGGAATTCGAGCTCGGTTTTCCGAATTCTTTTTCTGGGTCGATATCTATTGCACCACAAAGCACACCTCAGTGAACGCACGTAAACAATTCTGAAGTATTAACATAAAAAATATCGTTTTCACCACGCTTATAATTATTATTATTATTAGTAGTAGTAGTAGTCGTATTATAAAGACTTCCAACAGTCTACTGGCAAGAGGGCACACATTATTATCAAAAAGCAAGTTTATAATTAAGCAAAAAAAAGTAGTTAAAATATCAGTACAAGATTATGATGAATGAGTTTTCGGAAATTTTACGTTAAGAAGAGATACTGCAAAAAACTATAAAGACCAGCCGCTATAGTGAGAGAAATACATTAGAAATCATCTAACATTATAAAGATTCGTTAAAATGTGTCCCTATTTTTTAGCAATGTGTGTTTGTGTATCTGTCAGTACTGTGTTAAGCTATACCTAATATCGAATTCAGTGTTCTAAAATTGCTTGGTATTAATTTGTTATATTTTCAGTTCCCTTCTCGTTCCAACTTGCATTTGGGGATGTCTGACCGTCTGCAGATAATGCCAGTCTTAATGTTAACATATTTAATATTACCTTCTTCCACTATGAAATGTAACGGAGCTCTGTCGATAGATATTGATCACTGATGCATTGTAACTCACGGATCTATATTATAAAGTTAGAACAGCGGAAGAACACGTAATAAAGAAGTCGTTAGGATATTATTCATTTAGCGTGTCAGTATTACACATGATATCACATTTAATGCACACACATTACCATTTTTTTATCATTATTTTTTCATTCCAAATTACATTATTTTCAAACTTTTATCTCATTTCAATTACATATTATGGAATTCAGACGCGACAAGTTCATGTTAACTCGCTTAGATTTTCACGGGGGAGACGACATTAATGATGTTACGACAGTGAGCTTCCTTTTCCGGCTCCTATTAATTTTTCTTGTTACACACACTGGATATTTCTAGTGTCTATCAATATAGACCAAGTGAAAGCATGTCCTTACCAGCATTCAGTATTCTTATATATAAGAAATTAAATGGAAAGCATTTCTCATACCGGCATGGTAATTGTAGAAAGGCTTTTGCTAAATGTTCATTTTTTTTAAAGTTTTTATAATTGTGAGTGTAGTTATTGCATTTTCAACCAAACTTTGGTTCTACAGGAGGACGATGAGGATACCATAAAACGACAAGGTTTTGAAAACAATAGAAACGAAAAAGAAACTCATAATTAACACCAGGAAAAGACAGGTGAAATTCTGTGTTATAAAGAGTGATTGGAGTATATTATATTCACAGAGAAAAATAGAGACAGAAAACAACGCATGACATTCTTGATGTGTAATGGTAAATAGACAGCAGAGCAGGGTTTCGGAGGCGTTACAAGAGAAAAGTAGTTAATAACTAGAAATGAAAGAAAGATGTAGAAGACCAAGATCACCTATGTCCTAAAAAGACACGACATACAGAAACGCATCAACTACCACAGCATTCATAGGACAGAAAGCGGGCAAGAGAGACAGATGAGAACAACGCATCGCACACATAATGAACTTGAGAGAATGTATGGCGGAACAGGGCTTTGGAGAAATAACTGAAAGACAAAGTTTATTAAGAGCTACAAGGGACAGAATATTGTGAGAAGCTGTAACCACCTAGGTTTTGAAGAGATACATCACATAAAAAATGAATTACATCAGGAGTGGGTATTTATCTATAAGAAGTAACAATAAATTATCTCATTCATCTTGGTAAAGTATTCTAGATGAATTTAGCTATGAATTTTCAAAATCACAATTATTTTCTTTCATCATGTAAAATCCAGTTCTCCAAGTTAATCGAGGAGAAAACTGTGTAGTCATTTCCAATACTATTAGTACCAATATTATCTTTTCATTTATTTTGCAAAGTATACATATCTTCTAGCTTTTGAGGATTGGTTCTTCGACTGTAGGTTTCTCTTTATCAATACAATAAACAAATAAAATTCCTTCTTTTCTCAATTACTAGATTTTGTCTTATTGTCTGGTAGTTTAACTTATTATTTCACTCATAAGAAATACTATTTATATTCTGTCTAGACTGGGCATATAGCACAGTGCTTTATGGTCTTATTTAATTCTTTGAATGAGCCCCTATATAATAAGTCCCAAACAAAATTATATATATGTGTGGGGGGGGGGTGTGTGTTTCTTCTGTGCCAACTTCTAAGCGTGAATGACATAAGTGAATGTTCTAACTTTTCTTTCGTATTCTCGACAGTAACACTTCTCTGGCAACTTATCATTCGCTCCCTTAATAAGCATAATAAATATTTATTTGTTTATGCTTCAATTAATAGAAATAATTTTTCTAAATTTATCTTATTCTCGTTCATGTCATCTTAAGTGTCTTTTCCTTTTGTCTCTTAAAATATCTGTGTTTTTTCTATCGCCTTCCGTTTGACTCAATGACATTTCAGTTGTTTACATTTATTTTTCTTACACAGTTAATTTTTATTTATCTGACTTGTATAATTCACAAACATCATTTACTTGCTACTTTGCTTGAGTGATTTTCTGTAGGTATGATATGGCCACGATATTACATGTGCGTCAAACTGGTCTCTAGTGATTGCGGTCGTTGTTCCATCGTAGGTTGCCACAGTTGCATCGCTACATTAGTCTCCAAAGTTATCTGCATTCCAGCGTACAAAGTCGCACGATCTGTACTTTTTTTTAAAACTGGCATTGACTTTCAGTAAAAAAAAAAAGCAGAGAATGTGCTATATGTGTATTGGATTTTTGAATCTGGTGTAGAGATGAAAGTCATTCGTTAATGTTTTATCATAGTCATAAATAGAACAGTGCATATGTTTCGAATCAACTAGATTGGTTTTCCCCAGTTTTGAATTTTTTCGGAATACGTGTTTGTAACAGCGTGATTATAGCGAGTGAGAAAAGTTTCCCTCCAATGACATGTCAAATCCATAGTCTGCACAGCAACGAAATTTCACTGAATATTTTTGGAGGAGAAAACAACCTGTTTTACCACGCACACTTGCGTTTCCTTTAATTACTGATTCGACAAATTACGGGTAAAAGGAAAGGTGCTACCACATCATACTTGTCTATACTTCTGAGATGAGGTATTATTTAGCCTGTTCGGACTGTTGTCTTCATTTTTATTGCTATGTTTTAAAGTTTCAGCTGTTGTACGCACCCGCCTTCTTCAGCTGCTAGGAATCCCAAACGTAACCTTTCATGTTGATCCCTGGAACAAATCATTCTCATTCCATGTGTAATGAGAATGATATACCCAAGTGATCGAATTAATAATATCCGCAGTAGATATAAGCGTTGATTACTTCTAATGACCTGACCAAAATACTTGGGAATTCAATACCTAGTTACAGCAGTACTGAACAAATAACTTAGACAGCTGAATTATAGGGAGAAAACAACCTGGCATGCTGCTATGATTACAACGTTTCAGATTCGTAAACATGGCAATAAAGATTACAACAACAGTTGGAACATGGTAAATAATATCTCTCTTTCAGAATAATAGACAAAAATGATGTGGTTGTACATTTTCATTTACCTGATCTTAGTTTTCACTTCATACTTCTTTTCATGTTGAGGTGAGATTTGTGGCCATTTAATGAGACTAGCAAATTTGTCGTATTTTAGAAACATGATACGATTAGTACAACCTTTATAGAGGTTTTTTAGTTATGAGGTGTTTTATGCTGTTCTTATTACTAGCCCGGTTTTATTTGTTTATTTTTTATAAAATTAATTTGGAAATAGAGAGAGAATGGTATTTCTGTTTTAAATAGATTATTATAAAACATTTTCCAAAACGTAATATTGAAATGAATATATGTAATCAAAAATAATATTTAATATTTAAAAAATATCTGAATGTAATACGATATTTAGAATAGTGAATTTTAAGTCTACCCATGTTTTGTTTTTCATATCTACAAAAATCTTTTTATATGCGATATTAATTTCATAGAATAGAATAAAAAAATCAATATTATTTTATTTTTTGCTGAAGTCATCTGTCCTCCACATACTTACTAAACCTGATGGAATGACTAAAACATTCTTATTATACCAGTATAATGTGGTCATTTTCTTTACTATCACCCATTGAATTTTCTGAGATTCATCTAATCTTATGTAACTTTTATTGCATTTTCACGTTTTGAATAACGATGTGATTTGATTGAGGTCTAGTACCAAATTATATTTGCTATAAACTAGAAATTATTGTTGTTGTTTTGTCGATTCCAATCTTTTATTTTGAGCAAAGTCGTCCTCAGACTTACAAGTTTGTCAATATTTTTATGAGTTTTGCCTCCAACAGTTTTGTATTCATAGATAAAACCTCCGCCTTCATACCACGCCCTTATTTTCTTTTTTTTTAGTCAGGCTCAGATACATTCGTTTTTCAATCTGTTTTATTATCTGTTAAAGCAATTCTATGTAACATCCAGCATATTTAATTTTGTGAAAACTGGACTATGTCATGTTTCTTGCATTGGATACTTTATCTTCATAATCGTTCTTCATAATCGTGAAATAAATTTTCATTTTTGTTCTATACTGGCTGTTGATGCGTAGAAATTGACAAGGACTCTCAAATCTATAATATTCTCAAGCAAAACTGGATAAGAATTGAACAAATATAACACTATCTGGAATCGTTAATTTTTTCATATATAAATTATAGCGGCGCATATCTCCAAATCGATTTCAGGAAATAACTTGTCTGTTCCTGTACATTTTTAAACCCAGAGAACACCTTGGTATTTAAAAAATATATTGGTTTCTTCAGCTTCTTTTCAAATTACAATGGCTTGCTCAATCTTAAATAATTTCATTATGATTTCATACATTAAAATACCTCCAAATAAAAGTACATTATCCTATGTCTAGGGCACAAATCGGAGTTTTATGCATTATGCAATCAAGTGCATATTGCAAACAGAGCCTGAAATATGCAGCTGATGATTGCATAATTAATGCAAACCCGAGTTGTGCCATAGACGGAGACGTTTTCGTATTATATATAATACACCTCCGTTCATACATTGTGCACTGTTTAATTAACACCTGAACAATAATGCTATATATATATATATATATATATATATATATATATATATATTTCTTTTAACTCACGTCCTTATATATAATTGTATGTGAGTGTGTGTGTTTTATATATGTAAATGTTGATAATGAGAAATTTTGATTAGATTTGGTCATTTCAGATTAAGGAAATAGTGTTTGGGGATATTATTTAACACCCCTTTATAAGATATGCGTATGTACTTGTACTGGAGTTTGCGTATATTGTACATCGATACATTTTCATATATGCATTTACTTATATAATAATATCAGAATAATTATGCTCTTAATCTATATTTTATATGTGGATATTGCGTAAGAATATATGTATGCGTGGATAGACATTAATTTTGCTGTTTCCGACTCTGAAATCATGTTATATGAATATTACGAAATCTAGAATATTGATAGAAAACATCTTCGTTTTCCGATATATTGCTGTGAATTGCACCATAAAAGCCATCAGATATATGGAATTATAAAATCAAAATTTCTTTATTTCTTTAGAAAGGATTTTTATTTTTTCTAATATAGAGAATTTGTATATATCATGTATCTTCCTTTTTTAATAATTTCTCCCGAATCACGTTTATAATACCACAATGATATGTTATAATGTTTGTGTAAGATAATGACACTTTTTTGAGTTTAAGTGATTAGAAAGTACAGTAAAAGGACACGTTTCCGGAAGACAGATTAGAACCATAGACGTTGCATTGAAAACTTTGCACGGAGCAGGGAATAAAGAAATCGATAGAGAGTTCCACAGGCATGATATATGAAGTTTTGTGAATTATTACAGAAGGTTTTATTTAGCTATTTTAGTACTATAAACGTGGGACCCAATTGCCAATCTAGTAGAATTAACAATTTCCCAAACTCAGAAGAAAAATCCTCAGAACAATTGGCATGACAATATTTGTAGCAAAAAGAGAAGGAACCTACGTCATATTAGGTTGGTGTGTTAGTGACTGAAGTCGTGATGCCAAGTCAGGATCGATCAGATTAGATATCCTTCTTTGAATTTTGGCAAGAATCTTGAGATATATCATAAGGGTACCAGTCAAGATATGGCAGCAATGTTCAATGAACGGACGAATGGTAAGATTGATAAATCTTAAATATGGGTGCTGACGATAAGATTACGTTGAACTATTTCCACCAAACATGTATGATGATTAAAAATGTGCCCGTATTCAATTGTCGTATACTGTTTAACGACCGATGGAATATTGAAAGATTAGTAAAACTGGTCCCAAATACACTTGCTGAAAATTATGTCAATCGCAGTGCAAAAGTTTGTATTTATCCTCAATATAGAAAAATGTTTTCTTTTTTTTAATATTTACAAGGGAAACAGTCGGGTTGATAACTGCATTTATTAGAAGTGTTTAACACTAATAAATGTTTAGATTCAGTACAAAAGCTATGTCTCAGTTAAAACGGAAACTTCTGTAAAAACTATTTTCTTCATTTGTATGTATTGAAAGTGAGGATCTGAAGTAAGCGTAACATTTACAATCATGAAAAATGGAATTAGCTCGTCGAGTTCAAATTTAGATTGACTATTGTGTGTTTGTGGTGCAATGGATATCGGCTCGGAACGAGAAATCGGAGAGCTAAGTTCGAATTCCAGTTGAATTCGTTGCATTCACTTACGCGCGATTACCCTTGGGAAAGGTCTTAATCCATCTCTTCTATCCAGTTATGTGTTAAATAATAGGACAGATTGGGTTCTATAGCCTTGGCCGGCAACCAGTCTACTGCAGAAAGCAATGACAATCTACTGCGGGATAATCTTCTGCCCAGTCAGTCATGTCTCTTTCAAGACATGATCGCCCAAGCGTGTATCACGCATGGCACTTCACTGATTTTGCGTTTACTTTGGTTCTTACTAAATGCATGTATCCATTCTTTCTCCTCACCAACTCTTGGATGAATAGCAGAATAGACAGGAACTCTTTAGCAAAAAGTAACAACCCGTCTTGAAGAACAATATAGTTAAATCAATAACCAGACCAAACACAACAGAAATTATTTGGCAACAATTGTGCCAAAGTGCGGAAAAATTTGAAATTCAAGAAAAAAACCTTGAAAAACTAAACATAAGATTTTAAGCATTCCCAACAACTTCCCACTTGGCATAAAATAACCCCAGACAGGTTGACATTACATTTAAAACAAATCGATCAAGAAAATGCTGTTGCAGAATGTTAGTAGCTGGCTAGCCAGTCACGATGAATCTTTCCCGGTCAAGAAATTGTATATTCTGTCTTTGTTAAGATAATGAGGTCTGCGCGTGCCAAAACCTTATTCAAGATCGAATGACTGTTTACTATTATACTGTTGCACTCCACTTTGTTGAGCATTATATGCACAGTATTTAGCTTTAAAACTTTTCTAATCTTAGCAAATATGAGTTGCATGCCCTCATATAATCATGATGTTTACAGCTTACATTTTCACAATTCCGGTTGATCTAGATATGTTAATTTTCTAGTATGTTACATAAAAGTTTGTGATTTAGCACACGTCTAAAATTCACGTTTATTTTTAAGAGATGGATATTTCTTATTTGTGATTATCAAACCTGTCCATGTGGTCTCCATCTCCTGATTTAAAAAAATGAGTGATAATACGAAAATGGCCAAAATAATTGTGACCTCATATATTTTTATTCGAACTCAGGCTAGATGTCTTTGTCGAAAACTATGTCAACTTGTTATCTAGGAACTTCATCCCCTGTCTCTGTAGTTCTCCATTCACCGGGTTTAAAACTGGTTCTGAATTCAGATTTGTTCTTTTCCGAGATTAGAGAATAAACGTGGTTAAATTTCAAGGTAAACCCGCTGTATAACTCATATCTAGTTTTAAGTATTCATTTTTATCTAAAATGTATATTTGCAACAATGTAACATTGGAATTTGAACTCTGCTCGGTGGTCCGAATCCGTAAGTAAAAACACTTTTTAACACGAAGATTTTTACTTTATAATAGCTGTAGGACTTATGAAAAGGTACGAGAATTGTCATATAGGCAAACTATGTTAAAAAAATAGATTTCTCGTGTAACATACATATATCATTATTATAATATTAGTGTATTGAATCATTGATACATTTTGGTTAGCAGCATGACAACAACTCTGGGTTATTTAATGCGAAAATAAAAATATTTTTAACAAAATTCGTTTAACTAAATAAATATTAGAACTAAATTTTATGCCATCAACTCCAGATAAAATGTATTGTTGGTAATTCTTATGTAAAATTCTATTGTTAATTTTACTATAAATGGGTATAACACGTATTTTATTATAAATGGCTATTGCTCATGTTTTTTAACATAAAATGGATTGCATGTAATTCTACAATAAAAATTCCTTTTTATAATTTTATAGTGTTTTGATATCGTTTCGGGATACATTATTTGCTCATACCTTCGAATCTAAAAGTAACTACAACACCTGGTACGCGAGGCTTTGGGAACAACAGTAATGAAAAGGTTGTTCCTTGTTTTTCAAAATCTCCAATCTCTCGATCAGTAGCCTTGTTGCCTAATGTAATTGAGACATTGCAAATGATATTTGCCATGGAATATTATAATTTGGGTAAATAATTATAAAGATTTTCCAGCAATGCTAGTATTTTTATAGACAACCATTGCTTCGGTAACCAGCTAATAAATTCTCAAATAGAATATATATATATATATATATATATATATATATATATATTGCATTGATGATTTTTATGGGAACTTGACATGTATTTTGGCGCACATATTCGTCATGTTCACATACAAGGGCAGATTACATCACGTGATATAGCGTAGCTAAGAAACTATGAGCAATAGCTATATCCAACATCTGAATGTTGGCAGATGTCGGATGCAGCAGATTTGAATGACAGCTCTTCTCAGTTGAACAGTTGCGAACGGGAGTCGATCGTAATCAGATTACTTCGAGTTTAATTAAACTGTTTTGCTAGTTTCGAATGCGCATGCGCGTAAACCAATATTTGATTAACTCAACATGCCATCCATGTTGCCTTGAGTTTTAACCAGATATAGCGACTGACACTCAGCCAACTAATTTATAACCACAAAATGCCCGGATTATACCATTTCTTCAAGTTTTCTTTATTTTTTATTTAATCCGTGTATCTAAAGTGTGTTTTCTTCCGTAATATTTGTGTTCCTTTTAGCTGAATTTTACTGCAACATGCCGAAAGATTAAAAATGCAAAAAAGAGGGAATAGTTTTAAAAGGCGCATAACTTAGTCGTCTTTCCCATCACCAATAAAATGTTATTGCCCGTTTTTTTTCTTTTAGTTAGTAGTATTACCTTAAATACGTCTTATTGCTATTTATATAATTAAATATATTCTGAATTTTCGAACTAAAATATGCATTCCTGAGACTTCAACAGATCTTGAAAATTTACATATTTTGATAGAGGTTTAAAAAGCACACATTCCTTATTTCCGTCATGAAGACAATGTTAGCATATCATTCAAATTTTATTTTATAAGTTTATAAAAAGTTTAATAATTTTTGTTTGAAATTGTATGTAGCATGAATAATTATCATTATATATTATTTACTAAAACGGTTTTATATTTTCTATATCATTAGTTTATATACTACACCAAACTTTTTGCAAATATTGCAGTTATTGGTGTTAAGATCCCAACGTTTCAGCCGTTGTATCTCCAACACTTCTTCAGTTGTCTAACGTTGCGTGAACTCTTTAATATATTTGAACATTAAATTTTATTGAGTCTGCGATTGCAGTTTTTTGTAATACAAAATGTATGTACTATTTTTAGGGATATCGCATTCTGGTTAATTTTTCAGTGATTATAAAACTGGTCCAGAAGCGTGTTTGTTAGCACTAGAGCATTTTAACATCTCGTTTTGCAATAGAGGTAATTCCGTGTGAGTGAGAAAATATTGAACACTGTTTTTTTTTTTGTGTGTGTGTGTGTAAACCTCAAATTTCTAGCAAAACATGCAAATACACGCGCACACACAAACATGGGTGTATTATATTATTAAAAATAACGCACATACAGAAAGAGAGAGAGAGAGAGAGAGAGAGAGCCAGGGAGCTTAGCCGACTTCATTAAAGCAATACTTTTTTCAATTTTATATATAAACCCATGAAAATACTTTTGCAACATCTAAACTTGCTCTGTACAGAATTGCTTTAAGTAAATATCTCTGGCTCCAGTGATTTAGTTTCGAATAACATTTTTCTGTTCTTGAAGACTTAAAGATTGTTGAGGTAAACACTTTCTCTCAGATAAATCGAAAGGAAAAATCGGAAACGGTCAAGTCTAGCAGACATTTCAACCAGGTAATTTCCGATACAAATTAAATTATTTTGCCATTCACTCTTCGACCAAGGAGTTCCACTGTCGCCTCTGCAGTCTGAAAATTTGGTCTATTCTGTTGAAAACACATTTTGTGTCTGTGACCAATCTCGATACGTAAAATGTTTCAAGCGTAATCCTTCATTGCTCACCAATAAGAAAACTTAAATTTTTCTACATACTAAAATTTTGAAACATTTTAGCAAAAAGCAAAGCTTAAAATCCACTCATGTTAGAAGTATCCGATTAAAATAGTTATAATAAAAGTAATGATATGAATCATAAAGGAATGTATAAGAAATAAAACTAAATGAATGAGGATGGTGAATAAAGAATGGCACTCGATTAGAATTGGTTAAGATTGTACTATGTTTTGAAAATCAATCTTGATTTTCGTGGCATATTATATATATATATATATATATATATATATATATATATATATATATATTGTATAATTGTTATAGTATTTAACGCCAAAGGTTATCTTTCAGTGGTTATTAATGATAAAATATATATTTGGTAAGCAGGTTTTTATCGTGATGTGGATAGAGCGTTGGTAGTTACAAAGAGTTTCGCTATAACTGAGCAGATTCATGCCAACCTCGAAGTTATGATGCTCTCACAAGTCAGAGCTCTTTGTCTTAAAGTTATGCTATTACCTTGTTTATGCAGAATATCAACACGATAATAGTACACGTCTTTCTTGAATATGATTGGTTGCTTGTCTGTTTTTTAATAAAAATGAAAAGTAATTCCAACAATTAAGTTTGGTTTACTTTTTATTTTTTTACTGTATGTTTGAAAGTGTCTTTGTATAGTTAGAATGGGCCTTTTGTTTTGTTGACCTAGGTTTGACATTTTACTCAGAGTGTTAGTATGTTTTGCTGTGTGACGGTTTATTCATTCATTTATTTATTTTATTTCTGTTTTTTTTTTCGTTTAGTGACTGTGGTATTATAATTTTTAATGAATGTTTGATTGTAGGCATTATATTTATCGTATTCATATTAGTTATGTTTTGTTAACGAAAAACTGTCCTGACGAGCGACAGCATCATAACGGTGATTTCACGAAACTTTGAAGTTGACATGGAATCAGCTCTATTAAAAAGATGTACTCTTTGTATGTATATATATATATATATATATATAATGTGTGTGTGTGTGTTCATATATATAATGTAAATTTGAATAAGTTCTCGCTGATTTTTCGTGAAAAATATTTTTTATATTTACAATAATTAGTAAGGAACATATCACAGAATATATGGCCCATCGGCACTATTTTTCCCCTTTTTCCGGTAGCATTTGATTTCCACGACTGAAAAATCTGTTTTCTGAGATTAAACACAAGTCGAACCATTTTATGGCATCTTCACAAGACTGAAAGTGCTGCTCAGCTAGGCTATATGCTCACAATCGGAAAAATGATAATCAGACGACAAATATCTCGTGAATACAGCGGGTGGGATAGGACTACCCATTTAAGCTTTTTAAGTTTTCACCCGCTTTACAACATGAGGCCTAACGTTGTCATTTTGTAAAATCACTTTGCCTTGTATAGCATCCTTTTTTATGCACTACTCGGCCCAAAATGGATATTCGTTGTTGATACATGTTCGCTTAGGGTTATCGTAGTGTGTTTACTTTTCATCGCCGATCATCATAGGTTCCAAAAAATTAACATTTCTTTTCTGATGTTGAAGTAGCTGTTTACACGAGACAACATGCCATTCAACGTCTCTCGTCTTCAAATCGTATGGTACCTAGCGTATTTAGCTTTGAAACATTCTTAATGCTATTAAACGTTTTAAAACCTAATACAACTAAATTACCCTGCAGTGATTTAGTCAAATACGAGTATTCACAAAAATTATTTCAGCCATTCCGACTTCGAAGTTCCGTCAATGCATTATTGCTGTGTGTTCACTCATTAGTGTTATTTTATTTCCTGCTGTTTTTTCGCGATGATTTTTCGTAGTTATATGAAATTTGGTGTCACTAGATATCATGTGTGTGAAGGATTATTTTTGCTTGCTGATTGTTGTTTCTTAAATGGTATAGGATATGTTATTGGGTTTTATTTTGTTGACCACTTTTATGAGTTCTTAAGTATATACCTGCTTTATTATTTTATAGTGAGTTCATCTGATTTTTTCATTTTGTGCTGATCACATTTTTCTCTGTTGCGTCGACATTTTTATTGCGTCAGTATATATGCCTGCTTATTAATTTAGGTTATGATTAAGTTTCTGTGTCCGTTTGTGTATGCGTTCTTCTCATTCTGTTACTGATATATATATATGTATTTAGTGTATCGAGGCAGCAGATAATTTTCTAAACATATACTGTTAAATATAATGAGACAATGAATGTCTATGTTTAATCATGTGCCGTTCTAAACATCGTAATTTGGCATCAATTTCAGTTGAACATAAAGATAAATATTCTCCATTTGGATAACTTTTTTATTAACTAGGTTCTTATATATATATATATATATATATATATATATATATATATATGTGTGTGTGTGTGTGTGGTAAAAAAGTACTCAAAAATGATAATTATGAATTTGATATACTATGCATATCCCAGAATGGCCAGAAAAATTCTGATATAAATACTAGCTTATTACATAGGAATATTCATATCAGTGCACCCTCTGTATCCTGACTTTTCGGTGCCAACGTATGCGGCACGGATGCCCTGTGCCGTTAAATAGTCCATTAAGAGTTACTGTGCCAATATGTTGCATATAGGATTTGATTGTATTTTAAAACTGTATAAACGTGGTCAGAGTAAGGTTGTAAGGAGTAGCACGTAAATTTTTTGATTCATCAATAGGTTGATACTGACTTGGCAGACCGGCTGCAACCACCCTCTGACCGGCATGATGTGGCTTCCCTGTGCCTCTTCTACAGGTACTTTCATGGCTTCTGCTCCGATGAGCTTAGATCACTGGTGCCGCCTAAGCACGAATTTACACGAGATACTAGATTAGCAATTAGGTGCCACCCTTTTACAGTTAAACAGATAAGATGTAACCGTAAATTCTACTCCAACAGCTTCTTTTCTAGCGCTTCCCGCCTGTGGAACTCCCTTCCACAAGTCTGCTTTCCCGACAGCTACAATCTCCAGGTGTTTAAATGTAGGGTCAATAGACACCTCCTATCACCATAACTCCCAATTATTCTCAGAACACTCTCATCTACCGAACCCTCATTCTCGGTATCCCTACCCGCCTATCACCCACCCTCTGACATTTCCTATAGTTAACCATCCTTCCTCCACTCTATGTAGCCCCCTGCGCCGTAGTGGCAGTGAAATGCCTTGCTCGGGGTGAAACGCTGATTAAAAAAAAAAGTATTTCGAAATTAGTAACAGGTGTTATACAAATATTCGTTAATCCGTAAAATATTTTCTGACAAGCATATATTATATTCGCTGGAAGTTGCAAAATTATCAGTGGCAGACTTGTGAGCAAATTTGACTCCAGAAGCCTCAAGGCGGCCAATATGGGATCGTTTAATTAGATTAGGCTGAAGGGCATGTGTCCCTTTAACCAGAGTTTCAGTTATGACGTGGTGAAACCGTGGATGTAAACGAGATCAAATGCTCTCAGTAATATTCACTGACATGGCAGCCATGTAATTTCAGATGCAAATTAAATTATTTTCAAATTTATTATTTGACAAAGGTATCCCATAGTCATCCAAAAATTGTGAAATAGGCTGCTTTCTGCTGAAAGCAGTTTTCAGTGACATGCTTCGATACCTAATTTATTTTATGCCTGACACCGTAAGAAATCCTACAAACATTTTCATGGCTTCTTCTCCGATAAGTTTAGCCCTCTGGAGCCCCCTCTGCATGAATTTGCTCGAACTACCAGCCTAAAGACTAGGTCCCTCCTTTGGACAATGAAATTGATCAAATATAACCGTAATTTCTTCTATATCAGCGTTTCTGCTCACACTTTTCGCCTGTGGAATTCCCTTCCGTATACTTGCTTCCTTGAAAGATACAATCTCCAACAATTTAAATGCAAAGTCAATTGCCATCTCTTATCTTCTTGATTTACATCCTTTCCTTGACAACCTTGCTATTGGCTTTTTCCACTTTACTCTGATACAGCTCTCTTCACATCGGTGTTCTCATCCTTCTCTTACCCATTGTCTGACACTCGCCTAACTTGTTCTTCTTTCTCCTCCCTCAAATTTCTGAGCACTAGTGATATTTCTGCCTTGCTGGGTGAAATGCTTATATAAAAAAGCTCAATAGTTTTAAAATATTAATTTTGATAGATTTTACATGTATGTGAGGTGCAGAAACTGCATGTAACAATATATATCAGAAAAGAATTATAATAAATTTGGAAAAAAGTACAAACACCTGAGACGAATACACCTTTTCAATTAGTCACAGAATTTCTTAAATTATTTCCTTCACATCACACGCACACACACTAACATATATAGTGCGGCAGAAATACTTCCCAAAATAATTCCCACATTATGGTAACATTTACATAGATCAACACAGTGTTTCCACTGACATGTGAGTTATTGCTTCAGAAATACTCACACACACACACACCATATATATATATATATATATATATATATATAATGTTTATACGCCAAAGAACATGACAATTTTGTGATGATGGAATACAATTATCAATTAATAGTGTGAAACATAAATTGAAAAAAGAATTGAATAATATATATTTTAGAATATAATTTATATTCTTCTTGGATATCAGAGTTATTTTTAGCTGTAGAATTTAATATTTAAATTTGAAAAATAATATATTGCATTTAAAAATGAAAAAAAAATTATGTTTCCTGGTTCAGAATATTTAATTCATGCTGATTTATTTGTCTCGGCTCAATATCGATCTGCCTCATAGATATATAGAAAGATAAAATCGAATTATTAAAAAAAAAAAAGAATAAAACATACCTAAAACAAAGTGTCATAGCTTTCATAACAACGGCTTATTTAACCCTCGCCATCGTTTATTTGTTCTTAGGACACTTGAGGATGTCTTGAGACTGTTTAGATGCAACATTTTTTTGCCTTCAGTCAAGACTCTGATTGAATCTCAAAGAATTATTCTCTCGGGTTTATTTACATTTCATTTGCTTCCAAATCTTAATACGCCAAGCCAAATAAGCAATAAAAGATCACAACCAACCATATATATATATATATATATATATATATATATTAGATTAAGGTAGAATAGTTAGGTAAAAGAAATGTAGACATACCTAGCATATCATAAAAATAACAAAGCTCGAAGACGTTAACGCAATGAAAAAGTACGTTCAAAAAACAACTAGAGGCGACACGAACAGAATATTTTAACTTAGTTACTAGGTTTGTTTTTATTGATTAATTCCGTTACACTTTTTAGAGCTTTATTTTACTTTATTCACTTTTTTATGGTTCGCATAGTTGTTCTAACAATGAAACTTTTAACATTCGAATGTTGCAAACATAAGTTAACAAACGGGCAACCAGACATAGTTGATATGAGAAGACATTTCTGAGCCTACATTACCGAAAAACATGGATATCAATTCTAGTATTTGTTTCCTAAAAATACTTCAAATGTTTGTGTTCCTTGTCTGATAATAATTTTTGGGGCAATATAACGGGTAGCGTCTCTGAAGCAAAAATCGTTGAATAATTCTCCAACTCCGGCTAGTTTAGTTACATTCATTTTTGCAAAGTTCCATTTTAAAAGCTATGTATATCACTTTTCAGCCAAGTTATCGGTAAAATAACCGGAAAGTCTTGACTGTCTAACCTCGATTGGCTACCGGCTTAGGATATTGAAAAGCCTAGCAGGTATATTCCAGTTTGATCTGTGAAACTTCTGATCAAATGTGTGCTGAGATGGAGATTCTAGAAAAATATATCACCTCCTGAAACTGTAAAAAGATTTCTGGAAATGAAGCCTGTAAGCAAATTAGCTGTTTATCAAAGTAGCAGTATCAAATGTAAAAAAATATTCCTAAAAAAATGACTAGAATAAAATACCAAACGAGCTTGTCAGATTAGATTGTAGAACAGGGATAATATTATTCTTAACTTCTCATATTTTGTATCTCTTATGAAAATTGTTTAATCTCCTGAATCATTGCTGCAATTAATCCGATGTTTTCAGCTAGAATCCTTACATCGACAGGTGTATTATCATAACTTATATTAAAATCATGATTATATTTATGTGTGCGCCTGTTATTAAAATTTAAGTACTTTTCTGACAACTATAAACTTCTATTTTCCTGAAGAAACAGTTTACATTATTTAAATTTCAATCAACAAGAACGATTAATGTTCTGTCAATGAATGCCATTTTTTTCCTTTCTGGCAAAGGCTACTATTTCTGTGACCATTTTCCTCATCTTTACTCTGCCGTGTAACTTATGAACGGCGACGATCATGCTCTCCATAACTTCCCATATTTTTTAAGTTTCAGGAAGAATATTATTCCATTTTTTTTTTATAATCTCAGAAGCTAATTTTGTATTCGTTGTTTCTTCTGTCTTTCTTGACTTTGTAAATTTTATGAGTTTCGCAAAACTATTTTCCTCATTATGTGCCTTTGAAATTTCTATTTTTCTTTTTTACAGTGAATATAATCGACTATTTTATTCCTCCTTTGTCTAAAACTTCTTCATTACTCACCTGTTTTGTTTATAAAATACTCAGCCTCCTTTAGTAGGACCATATTTTTGTTGCCTCTAGTATAATCCTTATGTATGAGGACACTGTCACTCAATATTTTACAACAAGACCAATATTTGCCAACTGCTCTGTATTCTTCTCTTAGCTTCCAGCAAAAAATTATGTTTCTTAATACCTTGCTAAGCTTTTGGAACGCATATTTCACTGTTCTACTGCGCTTTCTAGTTTCTCTGTAGCATTTCCTCTTCTGCTCAATTAATATATCTAGTCTAATGATATAAAATCGCCTTTATTTTACAAAAAAAATTGCTTCAGAAGAAGGAAATAACTGAAAAGTAATTGAAACTCACCTGAAGCGAGATGAAAATGTAATTCTTCCCATGCCAATGAAATTTCCACCGAGATTCTTTACAGCATATGATTAATTAAATTTATTTTAATGTGTTCCTCTCGAATTTATATTTAAATTGGTGTTTTCCTATCTTCATAAACAACCAACATTCTGGTTTGTTAACTTAAACAGCGTATCTCGACAAAATATATCATACAGTGAATGCTTTTATTTTTCGTAGAATAACAAGCATTTTTCAGAAAATCGATCGTTTTAATCCTAAATCCTGTATGTAGACTTTATGGTCACACTGCATATGAGAACATTATTCGAATTTTCTGAAACTGTGAAAGACGAAAATTAAATCATCCTACTGAACACTTCATAAAAAGAAACGAAAGTAAAAGAATTAGATATCCGTTGAATGAATGAAGCTCTTCAGATATTTTGGCTCTACAGATATCAGCAAGAATACGTAAAAGAACAATGGGGATTTATAACGAATTGCTGTCAACTCGTCCCAGACAATACTCAGTAGATACTCTACAAAAGAGACTAAATAATTATAAACAACATTTAATGTGATTTATAAATTTCTATGTTTTTCTCACGATAAATTGTTATTTGTTCATGGTCGGCTTTTTGTGTTGCGTATACGAATCTAGTAATTCAGATCATTACAAGTAACATCAATTCACACTATGGGTTCTTATACTCTATGGCAACGTTGACATTGTATTTCATAAATAGTTTCAAGCTATTTTTTATGAGATATGAAACAGAAATATAACCCGGTTGAGCAGTATTAATGAATAGTGATTTTAATCCTCACTGAGTGCCTAGTATTTTTCACAAACTTAGCTAGGCTTTGTATGTCATCATCAAGTATATAAATAACAGTGATTCGCATGTAGATTAATGTAAATATGTACAACCCCAAAATTCTACAGTTTAAATACCAAGGTTAAATGTATTTGCCCTTAACAACTTTAAATATGCGCATATACACTACACTGGCCTTTGCTGAGGACAAGAGAAAAACATTTGTGCCTGTGTCACATAAATATAGATTTAGATTCAAACTGAAAACTTAACTAATTTAATGAATAATAATAATTGTAATAATGAAGATCTGATAAACTCATTGAAATAATTCCCAGTAACCCTTGGCTTAAAAAATACAAAAGATTGTGCTCACAAATACTACACACACTTTACGAAGATCTTTATCAATTTAAAATGTATGATATTTTTTTTTTACAAAAGTGAATGCTATTTAATGTCTGTTCTTCAATATGGCAGTGAATCCTGGACAATATCACCAAAGATGAAGGAAAAACTTGTGGCAACTGAATTGTGGTTCTACAGAAGGATGCTGCGAATATCATGGATCGAGCATATGAGCAATGATGATGTTTTGGAAAGGATGGAAACGAAAATGAAATAAATAATGAGCATCAGAAAGAGTGCGCTGAATTTTCTGGGATTTGCTCTGAGGAAGAAGTGCTTGGAGAACCTGATAATAAGATGCCAGATAGAGGGAAGGTGAGACAGGGGAAAACAGCGTGTAACGTAATTGACTGGCCTGTGCGGGTGGATGGCGAAACGAGTGTTGCGCGAGGCAAGAGGGGAAAGCGTGCTGACACCCACTTGAGAAAGAGAGACGTGGAAAGCCATGATCGCCTACGTCCTGAAGGGAGAGGGCACATAGAAGAAGATCAGTCAAAAATATCAGGAAGCCATTTCTGACCCTTGGTCACTAGTTGAAACCGGAAAGATGTATACATGAGAAATTAAAGGAAATAATAATAATAATTAATTTTCTGATGCTACTCGAGACAGTTTTTATAGTTTCGTATCTTAACTGATTAGATGTGTCAACGTAAATGTTATCTTTTGTTGTATTAAGATGGACTACACTAAAGATTTCTTTTCATACCACATATTTTATATTCAACCGCTTCAATATAGCACCTTATTTATTTATTTAAATGTTCAAATTATAATTGCACATTATGTTTCAACGTGTTATGACTAAATATTTTTTTCTATTTCCAGGTAAGATTTTCATTCTGTTAATTTTTCAAGTATTAAAGCCAATACCAGGTAAGCTATACTAAATCTATTAACTATTTCAGAAATTAAATTGTTTTCCTATGAAGATAACACACCACAATTAAATTATGCACATTTTATTAACTTCTATTTTTTACTCTCAAATACATTTTGGAATATTTTACTTGTTATTGTACAAAAACAAAAACAACGACGTTATGTTTTCAGAAAAAAAAAGATGATTTTACTTGTACAATAATATTAAGAGATATTCTGAATGCAAATCTTCATATTAGGTTACAAAAATCTATTTTCAAAATTGAACATGAAACAAATTCAGTTTTCTCTTTTAACGAAGATCATTATAAAAATTGCATTTCAGTATTCTAGTAGTGTGCAGATTTTCTAAGCGTACCTTACATTTGGTACAAGTTCGAAGGTATGGGACACACAGGTAGGCTCGAACTCTAGGTTCTATCGTAATTAATATAGTGAGACAAGCTTGCTAACTATGGATCACTTCGAAATGCAACACTAATCTAGTAATATGATTTCCGATGACAGAACATAAGTAAAATTATTACATCAGATACATCATTATTATTACTAATATATATATATATATATATATATATATATATATATGAGTTGTATCATATGCACCAAATACTAAAATGAACAACCATATTCTTGTTCCTGCTAGTATATTTTAGAAACTAACGACAAGTTATAGCCGGCATTTTGCGTTGTGATCCAATTACATGGACGTCATCAAGCTGCTTTCATGATCCTGAGCTTAAAATATGATTCGTTTTACTTCGTTATCCTAAGTATGTCACCATTGTCTCATTATTATACATATTCTGTGAAGAAATGTGTCAAATTTTTCAATATCAATTAACTTGCTGTTTAAGAGTTCAGAGATCTTCTAAACATTTATTTGTATGAGAAACTATACTAGAGGTGGTTCAAATACGTTAGGCATATTCACTATTTCAACGGAGAATCAGCGCCTCAACACGAAAAGACAAAGAATATTTTTACTTATTTTTTAGCCAAATGATTTTAGTAATAATTTGTAAATTCTTTTGTTCACCTCTAAAATGATATATCCAAATGCAACTCAGCAACTAATGCATAAAGCATTTTGTTTTGAAAAGCAAAGAGATCGAGTGTAGTTTAACGTTAAGTCTGATGTAAACGAACAAAACTAGCCGAGTAAAGCCAGCGTATTAACCGCTTTATATAGGCAGGCTGCATAATTTATGTGTATATATATATATATATATATATATATGATAAATGTTGCAGCCACTTTATTAGAAATATTGATTGTCATTATGTTCCAGTTTTTGGTTCAAAGTAAGTAATAATTATAAATTTCGAACGTTGTACAACGATAATAATAAAATTCACATAATAGCTGTGAACGTATTAGTTTTCCGTCGTATATTTTCTTAATATTCCCCATATGTCCTGTTGAAGCAACATTTTCTTGTAAAAAAACATCAAGCAGTCCTATTTTCATTTGAGAAGCAGCTACACAAAATAACTTTGTCAGTAAAAGAGCTTCATCGTGTGTTTGAACCTTAATTTATAATCGGGTTAATTTTTTCATATTTGAGATTAGTCATCTGAAAGTTACGTTCATGAAGCCCTTCAGTTTAGTTCATGTGTTTGGGGTACCCTTGACAAAATTTCAAAATGAAAACTATATTTAATCTACGTGGATAGACTAATCACTTTCCGCTGTCTTTATCTTGGCTTGCTCATATTTAGCATTTCTCCGTTATTACTCACCCTGTTACTAAGTCTCTACTTCCCAAACCAAAGACGGAAATCTAAAATATCACAAAATAACATGATAATGTATTATACTAATATATCGTCGGTTATTTCTATGAAGACATCTTGGGCATTTTCAATCTTGTTTTCCCTGTCTAAAGCTAAAGAATATATGAAAAATATTTTGTACAATGACAAGTGCTTCCAGACAGCGAGGAATAAAAATGTAACACATGAAAGAGTTAAAATATGTACAAGATAAATTTTTCAAGTCATTTTCTATCATGTTTTTAATAATTGGATTTAAGTGGTTTTATTTTCTATGCGCTTGATGCATCATAATTTTCTTACTCGGTCTTTTTATATTTTATTGTGCAATTATTATGACGTATTCATAAGTAATTTTTTTTCAGAAAATAAAGAAAATAAGTTTTACTGCGTGATTAGATTATTAAAAAAATTATCGTAACTTCTACAATATCTAATAAATCAATATTAGGAAAAATTACAGACAATAAAACAAAACAGAAATAATTTTATCCATAAATTACATTAAATAAATATCTAAGAATATAGAAGTTCCATTTTTGTCACATAGATTTATCTTTCGGTGATATTCTTTTCTTAATGATATATATATATATATATATATATATTTCTCATTAGAATACTTTTTGGAAAATAACGTAAGTGAATTAATTTTATTAAAAGTGCTTTAAAAGCGTATGTTCTAATCTGTAACTGTAAAGATTAGAAAACTTATATATTTTTAAATTCTGGGAAGCTTTTATATCGTCATCGCTTCTTCCTTAAGAAATTAGTCTATATAGTATTTGAAAATAAATTTATTCGCAGATAAGTAGTTTTGAAGTTCTTGACTTTATTCAGATGAATCGAATATAAATTAATAATATAATACATTTTAATCAAGTAGTTATACTGAAACACAAGATAAAAGGTTCATACGTAAAATGATAACCTCGAAGGTCATATTCCAAATGGTGGATATGGAATATTAAAAAAAATATTTTTCTTTCAATGCCTCTTAATAGCACTATGGAAAAATAGCTTTATCGAGTGGTCTACGTCTGGTATCAGAAAACATTTTTAGAAATCAAATTTTACGAAATCGGAATGTCCTAAGCGTTTGCTTCCAAATCTAAATAGCAAAAATGATGACAATAATAAGTACAATAATAATCTTAATAAGTGGTGACAAAAGTCATGTTCCTGAAATGGATCTTTATCGTAAGCTGAAACTATCAACATCGCTCGAAAGAAACATTGGAGAATTTAGATTGCATCTCAAACAACAACAATAATTATATTTGTAAAATATGCTGAATAAATTCGTATCCTGGATCAGCCAATAGATGAATTTTAATAGAAGATATTTACTACATAATATCCGATCTCTCTTATTCTTGAAGCATCTTGTGATGATGATATAATGTTGATAAATTAAAGAATTATTGCATAAAATAAAACATTTTTGAGAAACCAGAATTATTATTGTGCGCACACAAACATACACACATATACATGAAAGAGGCATTGAAGTGAAAAGCCAGGTGCGGTAGCCTATTTCATATTAAACGCAGTCAACAGGCCATGTCTGTCGATTGCGTTTACTGTGGAACAGACTATCGCTTCCTATTCTTCAATGTTCACATTGATATTTACATACGGTCTGCCCTTGCTGTAGAGCGTCATAACCCATAAATATAGCATACCATAAAACTATATATATATATATATATATATATATATATATATATTAAATGTTCCCATGTCTGTAAAAAGCTTACAACATAAGTATACATTTTAGCGAGCATATCATTAAAAGCAAGATTAGATTTTTATTTTTTTTTTCAGTGACAATCATTTTATTACATGGAATTGTAAAACAGATAGAAATTAGAAATAAAACTGTCACATGATTTTCCCAAAAACTTTTAGCTTAGTAATTTCTGCAAACATGTTCAATTAATAGTGTCTTATGAAACAATCTTCATTACTTTGAGATATTTTATTAGTTGCTGTGATAGTTTTACCTATATTTCTCTTTTATCATACACATATTGAAACATTTAAAGCATAGATAATCTATGAAACATGTGTTTTATATTATTTAAGAAATTTATTTTAATATGTCAAATGAACATTTGTTTGCTTATCTACGTATTTATTTTCCATAGATTTCGATATATATTCATTAGAATATATATTGTAAATAGCATTGATACTGAACTTTATTCAACATTAAACGAATAAATGTACTGTCTCTAATCTTTATTAAACAAACTTTGAAGATTAAAATTTAAACACAAATTCGATTTAACACAAAATAAAGGGACTATTGCCAACATTTATATTTTTGCATATCTTTGGTTAAATAAGTATTGCATTGCAGTGATCGTTTTTAATATCTATCGCTTAATGCTTTTATTTACATTGGAAGTATAATGACCCAACGACATATTTTCGAGTAATTACCAGCTTTTGCATTATATAAGGGTTGAGCCTGTTAAATACACGTACTGGATTAATTAAATATTTGAAAACGTTTCTAGGTCTGGCTTAATACTAAATACTTTCATTTTCCTCCGTCGCTCGCAGTTAACACGATGTAGGTTTATTTATATTAAGTGACGGTCTATTCTAACAAAAAACATTTAATTTTGATTCAATTAGATTAAAAACACAGATTTTATTAATAACGACCCATTTCGATTAGGTTCAATGGCGTTCGTTTTCACAAAACCTGATTTTCCTTAGAAAAATAGACGCAACTTATGATGTCATGATAATGTGTCTAATTTATTTTCCTGGTATGAAACATGAAAAACATGGTATTGTTTAATTCGAGTAATGATGTAATTAAAATTTTATAATGTTCGTTTCTCTTCAATATAACTCGATTATAGTCTGACTGAACGTCGATTTTCATTTAATTTCATATAAAAAAAGTTTTCTTAGTCAGGATATATTTTGGTGCCGGTTTACATGTTGCTGAAAAGTCGAAAATTAAATCTATTGCCGAAAATGAAAAAAAATACCACTTTAATTTCTATTTTTGTTACATAATCAAGAATCCTTTCTAGAGATAGGGAAAAAGCGAAAAACATTCATTAATGGGTAGCTGTATTATGGTTTGAAAGCGTCGTAAAAAGACAAATATTTTTAAGAAATGAAAAGTACGGGGAGATGGGTAAAAAAAAATCGCCGACTTATTGAAGGAGTGTGAGATATAGACGAAACCTAACTCCTGATTATATGCTGTATCATTTCAAGAATAAAATCAGGCTAATAATGTATTATATCTGACCAATGATGAATTATTGCTCGCTCTCCAGCCTCAATCTTATTCAAAATTTATTGTTTGAACTTGTATGTGATAACTTATTTTCCAACCTTATCTAAAAGACGAAACGTTGTTTTCTTTCACTTTACTCTCACTATTTTTATGGTAGACTTTCAGTCCAGTTAAATTTCTTGTTTCGGACTATCAGACGTTCATAGCTAGGAAACGCCATGCTATGTTCACGGTTACAAATCATATAATCATGCTCCATTCATAAGGTGTAAGTTCCACTCAAAGAGTTGTTTCTCCTACAATTATCAGGTACTTTCCTGACGACTGCAATCTTAGTGGTTCATCAAGTCTTGGGTCAAAAGGTATCTAACCTACACTTATTTATAATGTGCAGTTCTTAATTTCTCCTTGTTCACTTACACCAATATCACTCTAACATGAGGCGCCCTTGTGCCCATTTTAAGTGAACTAAGTAAAATAAGAATGAGAAAAGAGATATACGACGGAATGAGGAAGGCTCACTGGTTATGCGAATACACGTAATAAGTGAATTTTACGTTTCATGGAATTCTATTCCTATGAATCCTGTTGTATTCATACGCGCAAATACGCCTAGGAATGGTATGAATCTCTCGCCTCTTCTAGTTATAGAATAAATATCAGGACACATTTGGTTCTATAGCATTGAATGGCAACTAGTCTATGGCAGAAAATATTGGTAACCTAATGTCGGAAAATTTTCTATCCAGTCAGTCATGTCTCCTTCGAGATATAATCCCCTAAACATGTTTCACGTATGGATTCTATTTAGGGATATAGAAATGTTTAATCTTTTTCCCTTTTGCATGTTATATTTATTCATCATTTTAGATTATAGTATCAACAATGTTTCTTTACTCACGCCTATGTGTACTCCACTTTCACCGTTGTTTTTTTTTTGTTGTTGTTGCGTAGTATTTTTGGCGTTTACATCCAAAATCCGGGTGTAGAGTTTGTATGTTTATAACGACTGCTTTATACGCTGTATTCGATATTTTCATGCTAGTCATATTTCAAATATGCGATGTATACGATGTAAGTTCTTTTTGTCTAAATAGATCGTTAAAATTCCAGTTTCTATTGTATTCTAAATATTTCCGGTTTTATGAGATTTAAATCTATGCATTCTGAAAAATATTCGCAGATAACTGAAAAGATGATTTTTCAGTTAGTTGCTAATCACTTAGGAGATCATGCATCTCATGTCTCCCAAAGATTTTGCTGTTATGCGCGACTTATGTTACTGCATAATTTGTATATCCAATCAGTTACTTGCTTGTGATTAATAAATACTTAAAAACGGTACTAAATCTAGGTGATTCAGTTTATGAAAAGCGTAAAATATTGGCTGTTTATAGTTGAGTCTAGAATATTTCATATCTGGCGTGACATCGTATATACCTAAGAAATATACAGATTCTCAAACTTATTTAATTGTATGATGTAAGGTTGAGTTAATTGAATTACATACGCATAAGCGCAAATAGTGATATAAATCAATGTGTCTTTCTCATCGTTTCTGTGTATGTATTTGCATTAACTTGCATACATAAGGAAACAAATGTAATTACTGTATGCTTTAAAAAAGAGATTTCATTAAATATGACTAAATAAGTTGGACTTGTGGCTAACACCGCGACGACTATGCAATTAGTGCATTGCAAAGCGATTAACATTTCTCATACCCAAGGGAAAAACTACATAACTGTCATTGTAATTCGCGCAAAGATTTCATAAGAGTAAGAATAAAGGAATATGAAGAACTATAAAACGCCGCAAATATATAAATCATCGAACACTGGAGACATAAAGATATGGAATGCAAATTTTAAAAAGCAACAATCGTTTTCACGCTGCTACGTTAAAGTATTCAATTTCTGCATCGAATGTGACTAGTTATTTGATTTAATCTTACCAGCACATCATCAATGATAATTCGATTAGCTTAATCAGATGTGTTTTTTAATTTTGTTATGCTTATTAGCAGCTTTGTAACTTAATAAATTATTTTTTGATTTTTTACCGGTATGCACTATTGTTCCAATTAATTCTCACTTTAAAAGTTGAAGATGTTTTAAAAGCGGCAATATAATTCGATTATGCGCACTAAACAAACAGACGCTTTTATGTATATGATTGATAGTAAATAACAAGTACTATTCAGTCGGTAAATTGTGCTTATTGACTAAACGATTCTCGTAAGTGCACCCATGGGAATCGAATTTACTGCTTGAACACATTTATCTGCGAGACTCATCTGCTCACCAATAAGTTTCGCGATATAAACTATTAAGAAAGTCATTCGACTGACGTTAATTTTATCAAGGGTTAAGTTTAAAATAAAAAGATAGAATAAAAATCTCATGAAAAAAACAGTTGGAAATGTTGCAAAAATGATATATCCGTTATTGAAACCATGATTTTTAATTTCTCGGATTGTAAAAATTGATCCTATCTAAAGTGGTAAAGGTTTATGATGGTATTCGTTAATTTGTCTATGATTTGAAAATATTTAGGTTATACACACATACATACATACATACATAAATAGAGGTGTATTAAATAATGAAAACATGTAGTACTATAATACTATGTGAAAAATTTGATTAAACTGCCAAAAGCTTGCCAATTTTTTTGTTTGTTGATTTAATACTAGTACTATTCGGTTTTTATTTTATTCTTAATAATCTTCTGTATATATTGATTAAATTAATTTATAAAAATCAAGCGCCAGGTCTATTTATGATTTTAATGGGAACGACTTCATCCTGTGTTTCAGGAATTATCCATACAGCTAATGTTGTAGGTGAATGGCAGGAAAAACATTGTTGTGTAGTGAGACTTCTTATCTAGGCACCGCAGTTCCTAAATTTCAACATCATCGATTATTTAGTGTTAATTTTAGAAAGAAATTGAGGAACTGAGATCTTCTATCGTCATCATCGAATGACTTAGAAACTGTTTAACTAAAGAATAGAAAAATACTTTAAAAATAATTAAAATTTTGTACGGGTCGAGTTCATATATATATATATATATATATATATATATATATATACACACACACACATACACCCACACACTCACGACCGTTCATAATGATTAGGTCACCCCAGATTTTAAAAAAAAATGTATTTCATAGAAGTTTTTAGTGTTTATTGCCAAGTGTATAAATCTAAATGAAAATTGAATGGTTATTATTATTTGCAAAATTTTATAACGCCACAGGGAAGCCTTTCCTTCGGTCAGCCAATAAGAAGAAGACTAATATAGGGAAGAGAGCAAAAGACTGGACACCAGAAAAGTTCATTTAATGCACATGTTATTGTGCAGTATTAACAAAAAATTATTTTATATTCATTTAGAATTATTCATTTGGCAATACAATATGAAATACATCATTATTATTTTAAAACTAGGGTGGCCTAATAATTATTGTCGGTAGTCTCTCTCTCTCTCTCTCTCTATATATATATATATATATATATATATATATAAAGAGAGAGAGAGAGAAGAGAGAGCATGAAAATCAAAATATTTTGGTACCTGTCAATTTTTAAGATATATATATATATATATATATATAGAGAGAGAGAGATAGAGACAGACAGAGAGATCATGAGAATCAAAATTGTTTGGTAGCTGTCAGTTCTTCAAGATACTATATATATATATATATAGAGAGAGAGAGAGAGTAAGCAGACCTACAGATAATGCGCAATTGAACGTATAGGTCAAAGCGGAGACAGTTTATGTCATGCTTGAATGCGAACTTCAGGCCAATTCATACTGCCCTGAATGTTGTTTTAAAATATGAAACCATTGCCTTTATGTGTTGACCTCTTTATCCTATTTAGCATTTATTCATGCTCCATCTCGGATACTGAGCATTTTAACCACAAATATGGCATAATTGAAATTATTTTTATGACATACACATATATATGTATGTGAGCGTATGTACAAAGCAGAAATTTATAAAATTTAATACAAATGGTTAAAATTACAATTTTATTGGATGCAAAATTGAATCACTGATGTCAATTCATTGGTCTCTGTTAGCTATAGCGGACGGAAGTGAAAAATAAAAATTCATGTTTGTTGTCTTGCTTCATAGCTGTAATCTTTGCGTGTTTGCCAGCGGTCACTATGTGAGCGAATTTGAATATTTGTCTTTCGAGTGTTCATTTTGAAAAGACGCAGATATTCATTTTACCCATTAGAAATTCGTCCCATACTCGCATTTAATTAAACGTGGTAAATACCAACAAATGTTCCATTTGTCAATGTTGGTAAATTATTTTAATGCAAGTCATCAATAATATCTAATAGCTTCTGTGAAAAGAAAAAATAGGCTTTATTTTTTGTTTTTTTTTTCTTTGATCCCCTCGATTTAGAAGCATTACACACTCAAATAACATAGAAAGGAGCTAATGAAATGCTTTGTATTTTGTAGCAGAATTAATTCGACAGATGCATGAAGGTTTATGCTTTGATAAATGTCACTGCGAAAATGAACGTATATATATTCATGAACATATTATATATTCATGAAATAACGGTAATTTGGATGTAAATATTTGTTCTTTACTGATAGGAAGAATATATAGTTTTCTTAAAAGCTTTATCTAGATTTAATCGTTTTGTTTTAATCCGTCAAGTAGAAAATCCGACCAAAATTTAAATGTTCAGAAGATTAATTGATACACAAATATAATCATTGACGTAAACAGGACTGTTTATTTCACTAATATTTTCAAATTAAATGATAACAATTAACATGTTGATATTTCCAATAATTCCAAACTCTCTGCGAGATTCTCTTCACAGATTTTATAGAAAACGTAAGATCATTCTACAAAATTAAATACCGTAATAAAATCTAGTGTATATTTGTCGTTGCATTATTCTTAGAAAATGTATGAATCCATCATTTCTCCTTACCGTTATGGGTTAAATATCACAACATATTGTGTTCTAAAGCTGTTATTGGCAACCGGTCTACCGTAGAATATAAAAGCAAACAAATGTTGGAAAGCATTCGGTTAGTCGTGGATCAAAAGAGACATGAACACACAAAGGTGTAGCGCGTACGGCATTTAACTGACTGATATATTTGTCAGTATATAAAAGTATTAATAACTTGACTTGCCCATTTGAGTAAGTCAAAAAATCGTTAAAGATGGAAAGCCTAATTAGATAAAGATAATTGAAAAGACATAACGAGTAATACTTAATATACTTAATTGCACTATTTTTACAAATAAAATGAATATTTATTCTGCATTTAAATTATTAAGAAGGTACGTATAGTTTTTTTCTTTCCTTAACATTCACCAAATCTAAAAGAGTAATTGGATAATATCCATTCAGAAATACTCTTTTGATATTTGCTATATTTTCAGATATACACAAGAGTATATCGGAAATATAGACTGTAAAACCTTCCATAATATATCGTTTACCCGCTCCCCGTTCCATCCTGTCAGAAATAATAAAATTATGAAACAAGTGCTTTCGTTTTAGCAAAGCTTTTAAAAAATTATATATCTAAATATTGCCAATGTTCAGAGTGAATCTTCAATGTTGGCAGTATCATTTACTATGATCTCGTTGGATAGTAACTCCGATATGAGTCCTTTGTATTCATGAATATTAAAAATAAGACATGGACTGCAATACTCGAAAAAAAATCAATAACTCACCTTTATTAAAGTGGTAATAGCGGTTCATTTGAATAATGTATGTCGAAGGTGAAGTTACCTGTATTATCGACAACTTACTTTACACCTTAATTTCAGTGTGTCATTAGTTAAGTCTTCAAATATATGCCTTCCTTTACCAGGTTGATTATAAGTAATATATTTCATCATAACGAATGAGAACCTGTTTTGATTTTATAATATCTTTGAGTAAATCTAGGGAACGACAAGTGTTTGAACGCTCATAAGACATTGAGATCAGCAAAAAATAATTTGAAGATGATAGATGTTGTTTACTATGGTGATAATCACGGAATATTACATCTTAAATACACTATTGGGTTCTGCATAAAGTTTACAATAAGCATACTTTATAATAATAATGAAACAAACCGATTTTTAAATCTCTGAAAAGATCTTTGGATCTCATTCTTCATTCAAACGATCCTAATATCCAAAATCATTATTTAGCAGTGAACGTTTGTAGACTTCCAGAAATTGTTTAAAAAGATCAATTTGCATCAGACCAAATGTAGATAGTATTTTTCTCAGAGGATTTCCTTTTGATTTGAAAACTGGAGAATCCCCTGGCCTAGCTTTGATCAGATTTCCCTGGTAAATACATGTTTTTTAATAGCATGTGATATTCTTGTCTAAAAATAGAATTGCTGCCCGATGCTTAATTCTTTTCATTTATACTGGACATATTTCTCGGCTTTTCTCAAATCTGTCCTTTATATTGAAAATAATTTGTATATTGAATTGACTACGCGCAAGTCTCTTCTGTGTTTTAAAAATATCTCACATGAAACATTGATATCAACTAAATATTTTCTTTATTTCATAGTGAATAGGCTCATATATAAAATTTATGTGTGCTAATTTATCCGTCATTTGACGGCTATATTGAATATGCATCAATACAAAATTAATTTCTTGTATTTAACCACAGTTAAAATGAATGAATTAATTCACCTGCTTGCTCAAGCAATATTTTTTGTAATCTGACATACATGGATTTGTAGATGCTTTCTTTTACATTATAGTCATATTGATAATCATTCGACAGTTAACAAGAACGAGGTATTCAATACCCTCCAGTTGCTGTGTTACCATGTTCATAGAAAAGGAGTGGAACTATATTAAATAACGAAAAAAATTGAAGTGGTGTTGTGTTGTACCTTATTTTCAGGACTCTTTTAAGGTCGTATTTGACAAGAACGATTGTTTATTTAATTCCATTCCATTTGAAACGTATATGTTAACTGCTAACTGAATCTATAAATAAATGTAATGATTTTGATTCCATGTCTAAAAGTGTTAATAATTTAATAATTGCAACTGCTAGAATGACTCTGTGTGAGCTTGTTATTACTATATTAAAAATAACGAAATGGGTTTGATTCGAATTCAGTATCACACGCATACCGCTTTGGCATCATTAATTAGGCTTGGTAACTATAAATGATTATTCCATACGTAAGTTCATTATTTTTTTTATTGAAGTTTTAGATGTAAAGGTCGTGAAAGAAACATGTTAAGACTAACTTGTAGTTTACAACGTCTACCTTAATGTCAAATTTATATTGTACAGTTTCGCTCGGAAATTTTTTTTATCAATATTTAATTCCAATTGAACTTACTATGCTAAGTGTAGAGAACTGATATATATATATATATATATATATATATAAACGAGTTATTACGCGACCTAGGTTTCTATTATGAGAGGTGTCTTCAGGTGATTTGAAATAACTGATGTTACCGTTTATCGTTTTTTGGGGGGAGAGGGGGAGAACGCTCACTTAACGGTGTTTATTTTTATTATTTTTTTTTGAACGCTCACGTGGCAGGGAATTTTTGAACGCGCAATTTTTACAATTACGAGGAATTATGACGTTTTCATTCATAATTGTATGAACCTAAAAGGTATTTTTAGTATGGTTACATTCAATAGTTCGTTTTTGTTTGGGAATAGCACAAACTCTAACTTTTCTTCCTGGCACAATCTACATATTTTGCCACCGTTTTAAGGCTTGGCTGTTTTTACTACATTCTACTTTATGTCTGGATCTTTTACATATTTTGATTATAATTTCCACGTGTGGTTAGCCAGTTTTGTACAGTTTTTACGTTTTATATTTTGAATGTAGATTTTTAATTGAACCACATGTTTTTAAAGGTGACTTTGGTTGAACCCCAATATATTTTATTTTGGCCATTTAAATCATGTAGATTTGCCTTGTAAATCGGTGTTTGTGTTGCAAAGTCCTTTAAGTGGACATTTATCTTTATCCTTGCAGTTGCATTCTTTATTAGCGGTTTTGTTTTGTACACTGCTCTCTAAGTTTCTGGCGTTTTGCTTTTTATGAAAATATCTAAAATACTAGTGCAACTATAACTTACTTTGATTGTGTTTCTGGTAAAAAATTTGTTTAGTACTGATCATTTTGGAAAGTCTCTTAAAGACCAAAATAGGACAAATATTTTTTAAACTTATAGTTACAAAATATGGAAAAGATCCAGACATAACGTGTAGTATAGTAAAGAGCCAAGCCTTACAACGGTGGAAAACATGTAGACTGTGCCAAGAAGAAAATTATGCTATTCCCTAACAGAAGTAAATAATCGAACGGAAATTATGAATAAATGTAACCATACTAAAAATACCTCTTAGGTTCATACAACCATGGATGAAAACGTCATAATTCTTTGTAATTTTAAAATGGCGCGTTCAAAAATCCCCTGCCACGTGAGCGTTCAAGAAAGATACCGTTATGTGAGTGTTCTTAAAGAACGGTAAACGGTAAAATCACTTATTGAAAATCGCCTGAAAACACTCATGGTAGAAACCTAAGTCGCCTAATAGCTCGTTTACAAATGCAAAATATTCAAACGTTCTACAATATAATTGTATTGAACACTTTTTAATAAAACTGTGCACTAGTCTAATTTTATCATGACAGAAACTAAGTAATTACATAAATAAAAAAAAATATATATATATATATATATATATGTGTCTGTGTATGTATGTATGTATGTAGACGCGTATATACAAACCAGGTGTGAATGTAACAGTGCTCAATGCTATATAATTGAGCAAAAATGTATAATAATAAATATACATATTTTATGTTTTACGCACGAATCTCACTGATTAAGCAAGTTTAGGATGCTTATCATATCAAACTAAGTATATGATATAATAAGCATCCGAATAGTGCTGAAATGTATGAAGCATAAAAAAGGAAACTTATTTGCTTTCCTAACGAACAAATATTTTTGGTGTTTTCTTAACCACAGTAATGAAGGGCTTAAGAAAAACAATTTTGGAAGATCAAATAATAGAATAAAGTTATGAAGACATGTATTGTTTATAATCAATAGTCTTAATTGATCGGCTATTTACATGGGAAAATATATACTTTTTCTTAAAAGAAAAACGGTAAACGGTAAAATCAGTTATTGCAAAACGCTTGAAGACACCACCCACGGTAGCAACCTAGGTCGTGTAATAACTCGTTTACAAATGGAAAATATTCAAGATCTCTAAAATGTAATTGTATTAAACACTTTTTAATACAAAAATGCACTGGTCTAATTTTAATATGACAAAAAATCAACTAAATAAACAATCATATATATATATATATATATATACTTATATGCACACAGAAATTCAGTAATTTTGAGGCTGAATTAATTGTATGTATTTCTCGGCAGCTTTTAGTTATTCATTTAAACCAATAGAAGATGCATATTGATTTCACTTGCAGTGAAGCACGGTCTCCACAATAGTTTATTTTTCATCAAAGCTTTTTTTAAAAAAACAGGCGGCAATGTTATTAAACTAATAACTAAACACTATATGTTGGCACTTGTACTTTGATGACGCAAGAATGAAATACATTTATATTCACGAACTTTTAAACATTGACATTGATATTATACGCATAAATAATGATTAGTATTAATTAGTGCTTATTCTTGCATATAGTGAATATAGGAGCTTATTCTATGCCAGTTAATTTTAGATCATGGTAAACACTTATTATTTATCCGAATCACTTTTCCTCATATTCATATAAGTATATAATGATATCCACATAAGTCTAATAAGGTAGATATTTACAAACATGAGTTAGCCTCGCACAAATAAAAAATAATGAAAAAAGGAATGTAACTCGGTGAAGGACAGATTTACATGTAATTATTTTTTAATCATCTCACCCCAAGCAAGGCATTCCACTGCCACTATTGCACATGGGGCTACATAGGGGAAGGTAAAGAGAAGTGGTTAGACATAGGGAATGACAGGAGGAAGGTGACAGATGAGTAAGGATAGCGAGGATGAGGGTTGGGCAGATGGGAAGAATGCTTTATAGAATGAGAGCAGGTTAGTGTGTTAGGAGGTGTCTATTGACCTTACATTTAAACTCCTGGAGATTGTAGCCGTCGGGGAAGCAATTGTTTGGAAGAGAATTCCACAGTCGGGAAGGGCGAGGAAAGAAACTGTTGGAGTAGAATTACGGCTGCATTTTATCGGTTTCACTGTAAAAGAGTGGGATCTAGTTGCTAATCTAGTATCTCGTGCAAATTCGTATTTAGGGGGCACCAGTGATCTAAGATTAGATTTTATTTGGTTTCTCTTTATAAAAAAAAAGAAATGTATATATTTGTTTGTGCTTACTATAGACATGACCTAGGGCATTGTAGGTATGACGCACAAAAATATTAGATTTCACTTGTTTATGTTTATGACACCCGTTACTTTTTGTAATTTTCTCATAATGTAATCTTTTTTGCCATTTATTATATTTCCCATTAACAAACAATAGAGATGACATTTACAAAAATACCCTTATTTACCTTCTTAACAAAGAAATAATCATTTTGATGTCTTCTTATTTTCTCATTTGTTTCGAAATACTATTATTGAGTAGTTATGCAAATAATATCTGTGCAAATACCGATTATTTTGTCGTAGATTATTTTTCAATTATGCCTTCAAAGCTTGAATTGAAATTACACACCGGTCCTGGTTCATCCTTCAACATTCAATACTCCAGGAGAAACATTGCTATTTTGGTAATAGACGATCAATTAAGACTATTGATTATAAAATAATGCATGTTTTCATAACGTTTTTCCCTTGTTTGAACTCCCAAAACATGTTAATTGTTAAACTGAAACCCTTCATTACTGGAGTTAAAATAATCATTTGCTAATTCTTTGTATTTTCAACAAAAAGTATGATCAATAGATATCTAAGACGTTAATCACACATTGTTCTCTAAAGTAACTCATGATGGAACCTAATACATTTAGTATGCATGGCAATGAATATTTTCTACCTCCCAATACGCGTCTGTATTACACGCATGATTACATTTGACGGTCAGAAAAATGCCTTACGGCAAACAAAACTCTGAAAAGTTCTGCTCCTAAGCTAAATTGAAAGCCTGACGGGTGAAAGTAGAAAACGAAATAGACTAGTTGACTCCGAATATCAGAATACAATATGTAGAAGAATGGAAAGAAATATGATAAAGAACCTTAAATAAGAATATAACTCTAAAATGAAGTGTCTACTTGGGAAAACCAGGTAGTTTTGCAAATGAATGTTTTGAATTTGACAGTGATAGGTGTTCAGAGAGGAAGACATTTACATGCATTTTGAGCATGAACTCACTTTGAACGTGATAAAATTGGTTACACATTACTAATACAGTAGCAAGATATATGAATACAAAGATGGCTACCTTAAACAAATGTTCAAATAATAATACGCTAAAATGATAGGTAATGGCGATGTTATCACTCGAAAAAGATTTCTTCTTCCGTGTACCATGTGTCTTCAGGACGTAGGCGATCATGACCATCTACGTTTCCCTATCCCTGGTAGCACTTAGCAGGCTTTCTCCCATTACCCAACCCAATCCACGCTCTGCCATCCACTTGCTCAGTCCTGTCAAATATGTTACCCTCTGCTTTCCCCTAACTCTTTTTCTCGCTATCTTACCTGTGAGTATCAGATTCTCCCACCCTTCCTTTACTCATTACAGGTCCCATGAAACTGCAGCAGTCTTTTCTTGGTGCTCAGTATTAATGTCCTTTTCTTTTCTATTCTTTCTAAAACCTCATCATTGCTCACATACTCGATCCAATATAACCGAAGCATTCTTCTATAGAACCAAATTTCAGTTTTTCAAGTTTTTTCTTAATCTTCGATGAGATTTTTTCCAGCATTTACTGCCATAGGGAAGAACAGAGATCAAATAACAATCCAGTACTCACGTTGTTTTGTGAGAAAATTTCCTGTTTCCAAATACTCTACTCATCTTCTGAAATGCATTCTTTACCATGCCAATTCACCTTCAGATCTCACTGTCGAACTTTCCGTTTTCTGTTGGAATATTTCCCAGGTATTTAAATTTTTGTACCTGCTTGAATTTAGTATCCACCACCGATGAGGATAAAAAAGAATGAACCGAGTGATTTTACAGTAATTTATTGAGTTGCCTTCTACTACTAAATTTTGAATTAGGCAACGTGAGAGATTTTGCGCTTTTTATAAAATAAACTGGACTAACTTGTGCTTCTAATGAGAAGAAAATCAACTAAAAATGTAGAAATATTATGCTTTCAAACGAAGTGCTATTCATCACTTAATATAACAAAACAATATCCTGCTTGCCCTTCTGGTCAGCTTATTCTTTATGTGAGTTTTCCTTTTACATTTCTTTGTTTTCATCTCCTTTCTTCTTTTCTTTCTGCCTCGCTCATATTTTTGTTATTTTCTCTTTTTCACTACGCTACAATATATTTTTAATTCACCTCCTCTCTATTTCCCTCAGTATTTGTTTACTTTTTTTTTTAATTTGTCAGTCCGATTTTCGCTGGTTATTATTATTATTTTTTAAAAATTTGTTCTTCCGATTTCGTGCGCGATAAAGGTGATTTAATACGATGTTTCCTCCTAGCGTATTCACCAATGCATATTCTTCTCCCGACTTGGCCGCACGGATCAACGGCAACAAGAATGGCACAATCGTGCGTTTTGCCTTTTGTCAGAATATTTCGGCGCCACATTTAGTGATTTATGCACAGCCATATCGCGCATGCGTGTGCCACCGAAAATCGTGGCTACATTTTCAGCGTTTTTCCACAACGACTCTACTATAACTGGTTGTTGTTAATTTGAAACCAGAGGACACTAAGCTTGCTATCGACAACAAAGCAGAGATTGGACTTGAGTGAAAGAGAAAAACACTGACAGACAGAGAGAATGAGAGTGATTCTCCGGTCGAACGGTATCGTCAAATCTTTAATCCCTAAGACAGGAGGATTGCAGACCGACTCAACAGCAGGCACAAAAGACGGTTCAAATGTGGCTGGGACTCACATTGCTGTCGTCATTCCGTGGTTTTAACACTGTCAGATTCCACCCCAATTTACAACGCTCTGCTGTTTCTCTCAAAGAAAAATCAAACTCCTTGTCTCTCTCTATCCCATGTTATTTTTATTCACCCTTTCTTTGATTCCTCTGTGGCTATCTCCAGCGGCTGACTTTGAGTATTCCTTGGTGTATTCTGGTGTTATCATCGAAGAAGAGCTTTTCGCTGTCAGTTAAACAGTGATCAATGACATCTCCCAGTAGATCCTGGATATCGACTTTCTACACTGATAACAGATGCAAGTAGAGGCTTTACTTATTGACAGTATTAGAATGCAAAATATTGTGTCTGATTGTAGCTGTATGCATGTAGTATGTTCTTTCTTTCTTTTTTTTCTTTCCCTTATCACTTTTTTCATATATTTACAGTTTCCAGGGGTTCTTTTTTACTCAGTGTCTAAATTCTTCCAATCAGTTGATCAAAACGTGGCTGCAGGGGAGGTGTTGAGTTCAGTGTTGGAGGAAGAAAGGGGGCTGGCGACGTCCCTACAAAAGCGGTTGATTCTGCATTATGTTCACCAAAAAGGAATTAAGTTGTAATTATGGAACTGTGGTTATCTTGTTTTCCATAATTCTAGGAGATTTAAGGTTGACGGTTTGTATTGATGCACAAAGCACAATCTATTGTAGAGACTTCCACATAACATACATTTATTACACGCAGAGACTTTTTTACTTTTCAGTCGATATTGATTCCTTACCAGATAAAAACATAGCCAATACAAACAGACAAATATCTAATGTAGTATAATGGTTATATGATAAGAAACAGATAAATATTGATCATTGTTGACATTTTACTAGTTTTCATGTTAAAGTAAATGAAATCCAAATAGTCAGGAAATAAGTTAAAAATCATTCTGTTTTTATCATTTTTCTTGAAATTGTAACAGAAATACGCAGTATTACTTAATATAATGTAGCTTTATGTGTGATAGGTTTTCAATCCTACAACCTCTTTTCCTCAGGCTAAACATGACAAAACTCTCACTACATTATCGTTCTTTTTATGGCAAAAATTCAGATGCAATACAGTCTTACTTCTTCTAGTTCAAATCTTTAAACCAAGATATTTGAATTATTTAATATGCATTAATTCAAATCACAGACGTTTTAGAATACGATTCATTGTAGGTTCTATCATAATTTCTAATTCTATATCATAGTTTTTGTTTTGAAAATGTTTATTATGAGTCTTGCTTCTATCTCTGTACCCGTGAAAATTTTGACATTTCAAAGAATATCTTATCTAAGGTGTGCTTAGTTATGTTATCAGCATGCCACTTCTTTTCATCAGTAGACTGTCCTCTTGAGGGAGAAAATAAGTCTGTTTCGTATTAGTGGTTCCTTCAGGGAATTTGTTATGGATAGATTAAATTATCAGTGCTTATTTCTTCTCATTTATATTTATACTTGAATAAAAAAGAGCTTAAGAACAGAATAAGTATACTATAGATTTCATTATCTCTTTGTAGTCTTGAGAAATTTTTCAATGAGTCGATAAATATTAATCGCCGTAGTATTTGCATAATGTTCACAGATAACAATTCAGTTAAGTTTTAAAAAACAAAAAACTATTTCCACTTTTAATCCAGTTTAACATATTCAACTACATTCAAGAGCAGCCCCTTGACGTGTGTCAAGCTTGTCTTGCTAAAACAATAACGACTGAGTATCGAGTTCGATTCTCACGAGACTTTCTCGTACTTTCGATCTGATAACACATCTAAGCTCTAAGATTCATAATACAGTATGCTATGTATTTCCCTTTCATTTTATCCTGCACCCTGTCACGTTTCAGTTGGAGTATCTATTCAAAACTAAAAGAACAATTCCAGTTCAAATTCAAACAATTATGCGTTGTAGTTCAGTGGATATCGGATCGGAACGAGAAATCGGAGAGCCGAGTTCAAATTCCAGTTGAATTAGTTGCATTCACTTATGCGTAATTACCATTGGGAAATTTAATTATCAGTCGTTTATTCCTTCAGCTATAAATAGCAGGCACGTTGAATTCTATAGCCATGGTTGGCAACAAATCAACCGCACCAAGTAATGAACACTTTCTGCGTTTAGCATGTATCTAACTTAACTGTCTGATTTACTAATTCATTTCAAATTCTTAAGATATTGAAAACCCTGATTAGATAAGTTTCTTTGCGTGAAAGAAATTACTTATTGTAGGTAACAGGGATGAAGAATAGACTAGATGTGAGTACGTTTACTACTTCAACTAAACGAGATTTTTCTTTTATTTATTATACATTTAATTTTTATATATTTATTTTTTTGCAACAGGAAGACATGCGTACATGTATACATTTAGAGAACATCTTCAGTGGCGCACTTTTATTTGTAATTCCGAATTCACTGTGCAAGTTAATCAGTCGATTTAGTAATAAATGTTTGTTTAGGTACAGACAGCTTGTTATAAAATCGTGAATTGCAATAACTTTCAAATCCTTAGCAATGTTTTAAGAAACAGGAAAATTTTGTTACAAGAAAAGAAATGATTACTAAACTATATATGACAGTAAATTATTGACAATAATATAAAATATGAAGAATATTCTTCAGGCAACATAGATCTTGGATATGGATGTATTCTGTGAATAGCTTGCATTAAAGAAGTTAGTGACACCGAAGTGTTATGGAAAGAGTAAAATAAAAATCAATGTACTTATCCTTAGAATAAAAATGAATCAAGTAAGATTATTATGCATTCAATCAGAAAACGGGGCTTTAAAAAATTCATCCTCACATGACATATTGAAAACAAAATTTCAGAGGAAAGTAGTGAATAACCTACCTTTACCTTCGGTAAAGAGCTGGAGGAATTTTGACGGAGGGATAGTAAAATATAAGTCTTGCTCAGAGATAAATAAAAGATAATGTTCTGGAGAACCATTCTCAGCTAAGACTTGAGGGGAGTGATTTAGAGAAAAAAAGATGATGATGAATATTTAGTGTATTCTATTTATTTTTTTAATCATTTTACCCCAATCAAGGCCTTTAACTGCTACTGTTGCGCACGGTGTTAAATAGAGGAAAGTGATGAGGAAGAGGCGTTAGTTATAGGAAATGTCAGAAGGAGGATGATAGACGGATGAGAATACCGGTGTAATGGGGGTGGATTTGATTGAGAAAAAAGCTTGAGAGAATGGATGCGAGTTAATGAGATAAGAGATGTCTATTGACCTTATATTTAAATTGCTGGAGATTGTAGGTGTCGGGGAAGCCAGTACATGGAAGGGAATTCCACAGGCGAGAAGTGCGAGAAAGAAGCTGTTAGAGTAGAAATTGCGGTTACATTTTATCATTTTCACTGTAAAGGGGTGGGATCTAGTTGTTAATCTAGTAGCTCGTGTAAATCCAAAACTAGCGGGGGGTCAGTGAGCTAAGTTCACTGGAACAGAAGCCGTGAAAGTATTTGTAGTAGAGGCACAGGGAATCTATGTCACACCGGTGAGAGAGCGACTGCATCCGGGCTGCTTGATTCTGTAATTACGAATATGCATTTTCTTATCCGCACCCCATGTCGGAAAGCTGCTTCTGCTTACAGATTCAACAGCATTTGGCTTGGTTTCATTATACTTTCCCCTAGTTTTAACTTTAGAATAATTTTATAACTTTTGAATAGTAGGCACATACAGGCAATTTACATGGGAAAACGGTCTTATATTTCGCTTACATAACGCAGAATAATTTTTGATGAACATTCTTGTTTCAGTATGTCATCTCCATTTTATTATTATTGTACAATAATAGCTATCAATAACTTCCTATCTTTTTATCTCCAAACAGTATTTACCTTCTTAATATTCATATCGGCCCCTGTTCTATCATAAATTTGCGTTGATTATTTTTTTTTTTTGCATTCAGTATGTCCTGATGATGTCAAACCCTTATTATGGTTCCAATAAATTCCAACTACATTCTTCTGATTCTATGTAAAATATACCTTTCGTTCCCATTTTCTTTAAGTGTTTTTTCGCTGCTCATATATTACGTATTTTTAACATCTTTCTTTAGAAATATATATCTTTTGGCATAAACATCCCCTTTAATTTGTAGCATTTGATTCTAGTTATTGATTGCCTATATACATATATATAGTACTAAACAATACCTAACTTGAAAGATTTTTCAGCCTTGAATTATAGAATCATTAGTGTGTGTGTATATATATATACACAAATGTCCTCCTAATTCAAGGCCCAAGAGCCTATCAAGGTAGGGGATATTTTCAGTGCTATATGATTTAAGAAAAAGCAAAGAAGTGAAGGTATCTTTGTTATACATGAAAGATAAAGTTTGGCCATAAATTTGAATAGGACAATATTGTCCGATTGGAACTGACATCTCACACTTGATTTTTGTTTATTATGTAGAAGTTTCAAAATTTTTTGTTTTCAATTCGTTTTTACTTGATATCATTTCACACCAAGGGACTTGGAAATGCCACTATAACGCATTGGATTACTTAGAATGAAAGAAAATGAGAAGTTAAGACAACATCTGGAAACATAATCCTAAACAGTAAAAAAGATACAAGCATTTACACCTGTTAACAAGATGAGGAGGTTGTTTGGACTGGGAGCCAGACAAACTTAGTACAATTCAAAGAAAAGAAAAAGTATCTAAATAAAAACAAAATAAGTGTCTAAATATATCTACAGAGCAATAGTTGTGTGTGGCAACTTCTGCATAAATAGTTATTAGTCGAGTCTTAGTCAAAATTTTGCATGATTTGTTTTTCAATACGAGTCTTTGTCTATTCCCCTTACATTATACCTTTTTCACACACGTTTTATTTTGTCAATACAAGACATTTTAGGTAATTATCAAATTCTGAATAAAAAATGTCAGTTAGAATAAAAAAAAATATGGTCGAAATTATTACTGATCCGACCAAAAACGCTACAGTCAGGAAAGAGAAAGAAATTTACCATTTTATTTGAATAACCGTAGAATTGAGTTAACGAGAAAAGGAAATAGATTTTTCTACTCTGATCGTTAATTTTCTTTCTTTCGTCTGTAAATCATTTTCCATTGTAAAAACACGGAAATTCTTTGGCGATTACTCTGAAACTCAGGAAATACCGGTTCCTTTGCCTATATTATCAATATCTTCGCTTCCGCAAACTGAACATGAGATTCACTTCATTCTGTCGTCTTTCTAATTCACATTGTACATATTTGATTCTTAGCAACAAAATGCCGTTAACCTTCTACCCAAAGATTGATCTCGTTAAAATTATCTTGAATTAGAAAATAAATGTTTTAAATATTTTATTGTTGAAGATTGTCTTCCACATTTATTCGGGATCTCAAAATATTCCCTCTATTTTAAAACGTTTTGTTAAGAAATTACGAATATAATTTATATCTGACACTCAAACTAGAAAAGTTATATTATTTAGTATATGGTATTTCAAGAAGGAGAAACAGGAACATGTTTCTTTCATTATTTGTATGGTTTTCTTTTTTTCGTGATCGTTTCCCTAATTCAAGGCTCAAGAGACTCTCAATGTCAGTGGTTAGTAAATGGGATTGTTTTATGGACGTAAGTCTTGTATATTATGACGATTTATAAAGAGGATAACGGTTGACTCAAAATATGTTTATGGAGGTAGGGGAAACTTCTTCTCGGGAATGTATTCGAGAAACAGTTGCGTGTGGAAAAATATGATATTTTCTCTCTATGATTTTCGTGGCTTCTGCTCCAAGGAGCTTAAGTCACTGATGCCTCCTCAACAGATGTTTACTCGTGCAACCAGACTGGCAACTGGGTCCCACCCATTCATAGTCAGGTTAGCCAAATGCAGACGACAATTCTACTCCTGCAGCTTCTCTCGCATTTCCCGCCTGTGGAACTCGCTCCCGTATTCTTGCTTTCCTGACGGCTAAAACCTTCCAGAAATTTAAATGCAAAGTCAATACTCCTCTACTAATCACTGGACTCTAGCTCTCTCCCTACCCCTGTATAACCTTCCCTTTCTCTCCACCTATGTATCTGTCATTGCACCTGCTTTCTATTGTTCCTTTCTAACTAGTTTGTTCTCCTCACTCGTCTCTAATTTTTTTACATTTATGTAACCCCTGCACATCAGTGGCGTTTCCGCTTTGCTCGGGATGTAATGATTAAAAAAATGTACATAACAAGGTGGCTCATGCCTGTAAAGATAGGATCTTCTGAAAATTGCAATATGACACATGAAAACATCATCAAAAGCTTGAAACAATGCGTCAATTACACCTCTCACAAATCTGTAATAATTTTCAAAATTTTATTTCTCTGCATATGTTATATGTAATCGATTCACCATAAAAGCCCGGATGCATTATTTTAGTGCGATAAATTATATGTTCTGGTAGTCTGTATATTCGCCCTGGGATCTGAGTTGCAGGATGCAATGTAACTTTAGAGTCCATTATTATTATAATACGTATTGAAATGTAACGCTATTTATGACATCTTTTGTATAACTATCAGTTTTTCAAGACAGTCCATCATAAATGAAATAGGGATGTAGATTTCAATCATCCTATATATATATATATATATATATATATATATATATATATATATATATATATCCCAACCGATGATCTGAATATTGTAAACTATCTTTAATAGACAGTTTATAATTCGTTTTTTTTTCTTATTCATGAAAAGAGTTTTCTTCATGGATTTCTGGTATTGATTAGAAAATATAAGAAAATGTAATTAAAATAGGCATTTTTCTTTCTGATGGCAAGATTTTTTTAAATCTAAGACATTACACTTGAAGTATACCTCTGTAACGATTTTCATTTTTTCATTCATTCCGATATCAGACTGAAACCTTACAAAATTTCTGAGAAAAATATATATTTTTCTTTTTATCAATCTTATTAATTCTGATTGAAAGCGAAGCAATGATTTCGTTTTCGAAACAAAGTAACTCCCTCACAATTATATAATGACAAAAATGATAACATATATTGATCATCAGATTTTTTTGACTTTTTTATGAGCAACGTAGACAATTTCCAACCAGGAGATATCACTCTAGGAAATAGGTTAATGGATTTGGTTTCTTTTAAAGTTTTCATAATTTTGCCTTTATAGATTTTTCGATTCACGTATGGCTTAAAGTCATGAACTCGCAAAAAGTAATATCGGATGATTTTGTACAATTTTATTCCTTCTTGCTTTGAGAAATTTTAATCAAATCGAACAAAACAAAAGCTCAGTTGGGTGCATGGTCGACTTTTATATTTAAAAAAAAACATTATAATTGATAAACGAGAAACAGCCTTGAAAGTTATAAGCAAACTGTTGATGGATATTTTGGAGAATGAATATTATCGATAATAATGCAAATGTCGTTTTTTGTTGCTTAATGTCAGAATAACTGTATACAGTTCAAGAAAAAAAACTGAATATATATGCTTTTCTATATGCATATACAATATAAGACATATCGTAAGTGAACACAAAATAGTTGCCTCATATGATATTAGATATTCGGTGAGAACATGAGAGCGTCGTAAATTTATTGAACTCAATTCAGTCCCTGAGGAAAAATTTATTCGTGAATATTAATGTGTGTCGCGTTCCAATTGGTCATTCATGCACCACATCATTTATTTTTTGCTGGAAAAATTAAGAAATAAAAATTTAAAATGCATCATGTTTTCTCTCAGCAGCAAACAATTACGAAGGGTAATTCTAGGGGTAGTTTTTCTCAACACCACATGTTGTAAAAAAGACAAAACATAAACTAACTAAGGTCTCAAGTCATAATCTTAAAAAGATTTTCTCGTAAATTGTGAGCTGTGTACAGCCAATTTAAAAGACCAATGTTCAAAAATGCCTTCAAGAGATTGTCGCGTATTGGTCATATCTAGGACGATTATTCATATTTGAATCTTGAGGACATGTACTACAGAAATGCAAAGAACTCTATTAAAACAGACACTACATCCATCTAGGACTTTCAAAAGAAGCAAAAACTAAAATTTATAGAAGGTACAATTCGAAGACAAAACATCGACAAAAGATTTCGAAAATCTACTCAAATTCCATGTACATCTCAAGGAGGTGATCCCAATGAATTCAGGAAATTATGAAAGCACTGAATAATGAATGTGTTAATAGCAATATTTTCTAAAATTCAATCATAAATAGCACTGGCTAGTCTGTCAATATATATTGTATGTCGCTTCATGAAGACATATCTAATATTATCATTATTGTTTCTCATTTCTCCATTATGAAAACGTGAATTGATAATTCTATGCCTAATGTTAAAATTACATTTGGTTTCTTCTTCGGCCACGAGAGAATTCTGTTCTTGTAAGAAAGTTAAAATAGACTTCTCTCTGATTCTATGAGTGATGTTATACTCTCTCTCTCTCTCTATCTCTCTCTCTCTCTCTATATATATATATATATATATATACACATACTGTATATTAATTTTATTTTAAATAGTGTATCAATTAACAAAACATTGTTACAAACTGGAAAAATGCTCACAGATTATTCTTAAGATTAACAGAAATTTTAAACATTTTTACAAACGTCACAGTTCATATTTAAAGATAATTATTTTATGTGCCGTGTAATTTCATGTAGTGTGAAATATAAAAATGATGGAAATTAAACGTTTTATTTTTATTTTTTTTTATTAATTACGTATGCCGGTCTGAGAGAGGATTGTTTCTATAAGTAATGATAAGATTGGGAAAAAAACCCGAGCGTAAATTGATATTTAGGTAGTATTGAATTACGGCGGTCTAGAAAATTTTCCTTGTGAATAAATGTTTTGTTTATAAAAAAGCTATTTAAAATAAAGTTAATTTTGATATTTTACCTTCATAAAGTCCACTAGAAAAAATGCGTAGGCGAGAAAAATATAGTTTTCCTCTTTATTTAAGCACACACACACACACATATATATATATATATATATATATATATATATATACATTTTTTTTATATCATTATCTATTTTGTTGAAAATACGTATATTTACAAATCTTGAAATGAAGATTTCTATAAACGCAGTAAGAAATTGAATCAAGCTGTTGTTATCAACCGTTGGCTGTAGCATTGCGTCAAGCTACATTGGCAATTGAGATAATTGCTTTTGATAATAGAGGTCGTATTTTAATTTGTTCAAATACAAACTTTCGAACTTTTACACATGAGACAAAAATATCAGTTGTCTACACGCGATCGTATCCCAGTCTTCAGGACGTATTAGATTAAATGCATGGATATGTGAAGATTGCTTCGGGATCTCGCGGATGAATTCTCGTCATCAGCACGTTCGATCAATATCCTGGGAATTATGCTTTAACGCGCACGCTAAATATGCAAAGTCTCATCGATAACAAAGATTTAAGGCAAAATAAAACTAACAATGGATGTCTCTAACATATGCATTGATTAGATATATGTTTACCTAATATTCGGCTGGTTATGTTTCGTATATTTATTAAGCATTTTCATCAAGAAATATTTTTTGAGGTACACTTTGATACAGATAATTTGCATGAGTTTCAAGAACGTTGAAAATTCGTTTTGATGCAGTAGATATCGACTCAGACGACAAACATCAGAGTACCAAGTTCGAATTCCCGTTGAATTTCTTGCATTCACTTACGCACAAATAACTTTGGGAAAGGTATTAATACGTCCCTTCCCTCCAGTTATGGTTTAAATAATAGAGATTAGGTTCTATAGCTTTGGCTAAAAACCAGTCAACTGCAGAAAGCAATGGCAATCTACAGCTGCATAATCTTCTGTCCAGTCATGTCTTTTTCAACACATGATCGCCCAAAGCGTGTATTACGTATAGCACTTAAATGACTGACTGATTTTGATTAAAATAACTTTGCAAAAAATCAATTCTGAAATATTTCTTCGAATTAAAGTAAGTGGATTTTAAACGCAAATTAATTTCAATTTCGTTTAAATTATATTTCATTTTTGCATTTCTTTATAAATATTTTGCGCCAAGCAATTCGGTTTTATTGGCACTGGTGTGCAGGGGGGTTACATAAGATATGAATGTTGAGAAAGAGGAACAAGTTATAGAAGTTGTCAGAGAATGGGTAAGATAATTATGAGAACAGCAGTCGGAAGAGAACTGATGAGAGTAGAGTCGACAAGGAAGAGAACATGAGGGAAAGGATTTGAGTCAGAGAGATAGGAGATGAAAATCGAATTTGCATTTAAATTCTTGGCGACTGTAGATATCAGGGAAGCAAGTATATGGAAGGGAATTCCACAGGCCAGAAAATAAGCTAATAGAGTAGAAGTTGCAGTTACATTTGATTAGTTTCACTGTAAAATAGTGGGACCTAATTACTAGTCTTTAGCTCGACTAAATTCATGCAGACTAGGAATCGGGGACATAAGTTCATCAGAACAGAATCCACGAAAATATTTGTAGAAAAGACGGAAGGGAGCCACATTATAACGATGAGAAAGTGACTGGAGTTGAGCTATCTGGTCGGGATGAATTACTTTGCATATTCTCCATTGCATTCTTTTTCTTTTTCAAGACCCTAAATGAACCACAGGCGCACCAAAATAGATATGACAGCACTATTCAATACACGGGCGTAAGGTAGATTTATATATGTGCTGGATGCATTCAGAAGGGGAAACATCGTCCGGAACCTACACAGTGAACCGACATTTATAGCAGCAGATTTATCTATGGATTTGCCCTAGTCATTCTACTTGAGGTATGCTGAGAAATTGAGGCCTAGGAAGCGCAGTGTTTTGCTTCCAGGGAGACTAGCCTGTTCCATGATGATGGTGGGTAAGAGAGATTGTCTATGCTGGTTAACAGAGTGCAGCATCTTTTTACAAGCATTAAAATTTACGAGCCATTTTTTTACCCAAGTCCACTACAGATTGGAGGTCTTTTTCAAGAGTAACAGCGGTGTTCGCTTTGTAAGCTTCAGCGGATGTCTTATCAAGGCTGGAGTATATAGTGGTGTTGCCAGCGTAGATGCTTTCTTATGATATGATTACATCATGGAGATCCTTGATAAATGTCAGAAAAAACGTAGGACCTAGAATAGTGATGTTGTATCGGGACGCATGTCCATTCAATATTAACTTCATTACACTATTGGAAAGGAATGACTTAATTGTATCAAACAATCCTCCAGTTATACCATAGCGACGTAGCTTGTGTAGGAGGCCAGCATGCCAATCTCTGTCAAACGCTTTAGAAATATCCAGGGTAACTCTCGAGCTTCGCCGTTTTTAACTTGTTCTTGGTATATATACTCAGTGATAGTCGTTAGCATATCAGCATTATACCTGGTGAAGCGGAAACCATATTGTTTGTCAGAGAAGTAACTAACATCACTAAATATCTTCTTGCATCCATTACGAGCAAAACCAAAAAGGCGTCTGTTATGGTCAGACGCGTGTATTCGATAATGCTGGAAGATGTGATTCCTCTGAACGATAGCAACTAAGAAAGCAAGGAAGAACCAGCAGAACTAAATGGCTTTAAGTTGCAAATTCCTTGCTAGAATGAAATCATAGATTCCAGCCTCAAACCTAGATGAAACAACGGACGCACAGTCTTCAAAGGAAAGAGTAAAAAATTTGTTCCAAGTGACGTCAAATATAAAAATCTCGGAATGCATCCCAGTTTGCGTTTTAGTATTAGTAAGATGTTCTTCTAGTCTGAGGTGTCTAGTAGGAGGCGGAGAGGAAAAAGAATTAATTGAAACCACCGCATTGTCAGAGTTTCTAAGAGGGCGAAGCTACTTGATATTGCACAAGTCAGACATGGAAAACAAAGAGATCTAGCAGTGAGTCGGGTATATTAGGTTTATTGGAGAAACGCTTGGGGGAATCTACCACTTGCGTAATGGATTAATGATTGAAAAGTTCATGGTATGAGCACCAGCCAGACCTGTGACAGTTTTCCAGCCACTTGGCGTGGTGAGCATTAAATCTCTAAACACGCAAGTATATGGGCAAACGGATGAGAAGAAATGACCTTATCAATATTGCTGTTAATAGTGAACAGTTAGGAGATGTGGGTGAGCTGTAGTGAAATGAAAGAGAGATAACCGAGCTTAGTAGAGAGACTCAAAACACATGAAAGAATGATCTGAAGTTAAAGGGAGGGAGATCAATCTATCTAAAGAGGGATGTTCACTGACATAAACATCAAGTCTATTCCTTTGGATATTGGAATCCTTACTAAAGAGGGTAAGGTAACCAAGGATGTAGATGAAGGGTTATGGAATGGTGAAGGTAAGTTTCACAGAGAGCTAATATGTCATGGAAGAAGCTTTCAAAATTTTGTTGGAACGGATACCTCATATATTCGAGAAGGTGATGTTGATGGTTTTAAGTCTTTTTTGTTTATCTGATTTCATTTTTTTTTTTTTAGTGTATATCACATTGTTAATTTTTTGTTAATGAGAGGTCTAGTGTTATAGCACCAGACGGTCGCTATATACAACATGTGTAGGAAAGAACCTGGAGCAGACTGCAGCATAATCTAGCTTCATTATTGCTCGCGGGCTCTTGAAGTGATACCCATCCATGCGCGACATGGCACTACAAAAGCCCTGATATTATTAAGCTGTTGATCAGCGCATCTTCTCAAGACGCTACGCAATAGTCCAGGCTCCTAACTACCAAGTCGGAAACAGCGACCATGAAACTGCCAACCTGTTACCCTCAGAATGACGAAACGTTGCCACCCACCACAAACATTGCAAAATGCTTTTGACAATCATACCACTAGAAAAAGGAGGGGAGTAAAGAAACCGGAAACTTCTTCATAAACAAGAAACAAGACACAAGACATGCACCTCGTGTCCTGTTCAAAAGAAGAGGCAGAAGTATGAACCTGGCAATAGTTAAATAAGCGTGGTAACTCTCACATTGTTTTAATACTCAGTCAGTTAACTGCTATACGTGATACATGCTTGCGAATCATGTCTCGAAAGAGACATGACTGACCAGGCAGAAGATTAGTTTCGATTAGATTGAGTTCTATTGCCAAAAACGTACCAAAGCTGAATTACTCAAATAAAGGTTCTTAAGGTTCTGCTTAGTGATGTTGCCCTATTGCAATTACCTACTCTGATTTTAGTTGAGGCGTAATGATTATCGGCTCAAATAAGAAATCAGAAATTCAAATTTCAGTTGAATTCATTGCATTCACTTACGCGCAAATAACCTTGGAAAAATATGAATCAATTTCTTCTCTCAGAGCTATAATTTAAATAGCAGGACAGTGTGTGTTCTATAGATTTGCTTGGCAACTAATCTACCGCGGTAAGAAATGACAACCTTCTACGGTAAAGTCTTCTGCCGAGCCACTCATGAAAATAAGACATGATCACTCAAGTGTTTGTTACGCATGTATTTTAACAGACCCACTCCTGCTTTACTTACATTAAGAGATAAAATAAGCATATTCCGTGTATATGTAAAGATGTATTTGTGGAATCCTTCTATACAAACCATTGCTAAAGACGTGGAAAAAATAGTCGACTTTTTTTAACATTGAACCTGTCCAATCCTACCTCGCGTTTTATTTAGGAAAGTCAGTTCAGACCAAAATGAGGTATTGCTCCAAAAACAAGACCAAAACTTCTCAATCTTCACTATCCAGCATTGACCGAAAACTTTTGCTCAATCTTGTGGGTGATTAATTGTTTTCAGCTCCTCATCTCTTTGCTGGTTTCTCACTTTTCTCCCGCCGTTTTTTTTATTTTGATGGACGATATTTCCTTGTCTCTTCTATTGCAAATTTTCACAGATAGGACACACCACGTTATAGACAATGAGTCGACTCATCCTCATCGTATTTTAAATTCCAGTGTATGTTTTAGTGTGGAGGACGTTCTATTTAGACATATTACTCATAAATGTTTCGATGTGAAACTGTTTCCAAAAAGAGATGGCGTATACTACTCAAAACCTGCACCACGGAGGAGGGAACCTTGATCAGTAACTCCTGGCAGTGTTTTGTAAACCTCAATATACTTATCAATATTTGCATATTCCAACCAGCATTTATATAATTTAAAAATTAACCAAACTCCAACTAATTATTAAAGGATGAACATTTTTTGCAGATTTTGACGTCATTCTGGGGTTCTTATGTTTTTTAGTTCAAATACGTGAATTTGATTTTGCTCATGATATATCTTAAAAAAATATATATATAAAATTCAATATTCGTCTTCCACAATGTTAAACGTTTTAAATTCTTTTTCTTCTATGTGCCATGTCACTTCAAGTCTTATACGTTCATGGTCTTACACATCTCTCTATCTGTAGTGACTGTCAGCACGTTTTCTCCTGTTACTTCAACCAAAAGCAGCACTGCTACCAACCGTCTCAGGTTCCGGCAAATATGTTATTTTCTGTTTTCCCTGTCTTTTTTACACTCTATCTGACCTGTGAATATCAGATTCTTCAAGCCTTTCTTCCTCATCATATGTCCTAGGAATTTTAGCTGGGTCTTCATAATGCTCAGTATGAATTTCCTTTTCGTCTTCATCCTTTCTAAATCCTCATCATTGTTCAGATACTCGATCTGTGATGTGCATAGTATCCTTCTTTCAGTTGCTTCAGATTTTTACTTCGTCTTTGTTGATATTGTCCACCATTCGCTGCCATATTGAAGAACATACATCATATAACAATCCAGTATTCTCTTCTTTGTTTCTAACGTAGATTTCCTGTCTTTTCATACTCTGGTCATCTTCTGGAAATGCGTCTTTCGTCAAGCCTAATTCGCCTTTGGATCTCAGTGTCCCACATCCCGTCTTCTGTTAGAACACTTTCCAAGTACTTAAGAATTTTACCTGCTTTATTTTGGAACCCACCTAACATTTTAATTGGCATTTTGAACTATTCTGTTTGCTGATTACCACACATTATATATATATATATATATATATATATATATATATGCAAGTATAGGTTAGGTGTGGATGGAATTACGTATCCAAAGAATAAATTATTCTTTATAAGTGATCAATACAAAGTAGAGCTAATAATATCTATTTAGAAATCTGATAATCGATTAATAATGCTGATCTCAATTTAATAAAATATTAATATTAATTCTCCTAAAGTTGTTTATGAAGTCTGTTCTCATATTCTTCAATGCAGAAATTACTTTATTTTGATTGTTTCACATTATGTAACAATGCCTCCCTGATTAAGGGGATAGTTTTAATCTTTTAAATCTCGTCAACTTGAAATAAATCTCATCACTTGATAAAATACAAGTAGTGTCGAAACAAAGTAGCTACATTTGTAGGGATATTATAAGATATGTGTTATAATTTCTAAATACACACACACACACACACACATATATATATATATATATATATATATAGGTCATCCAAATACAAGCCTGTTTTGTTGTATCACAGCTGAACAGTGTGGCTAGACACATCCACTTGCTTCTGGCCGGGATCGAAACTCGACCGATTTGGTGTCAGTCGGAGTCGCTACTCTCTAAGCCATCGATGCAAGAAATCAGAGAAGGAATATTTTAGCGTATTGTAAATAAGCAGTTTATACACACGCCAGTCATCGAAAGAACTCAATTCATATCTGAAGAGTCATGCATATGAGTGGAGACTGTTTTTAAAATTTTCTTCTCCAGAGAGCTCAATCGTAATGAGAGCATAATATATTAGTCATCCACATACAAGCCTGTTTCGCTGTATCACAGCTCATCAGTGTGGCTAGACACAACCACTGGCCGGGATCGAAACTCGATCGATCTGGTGTCAGCCGGAGTCGCTACTCTCTAAGCCATCGATGTGATATATATATATATATAATGAAAGTGAGAAAATGATCAGCCTCACCTTCATTATTAAATAAAGTTAAGTTTTCTTCAACATAACGACAATAAAATTGAGTGTGAACTGCACTTCTTCAACATAACGACAATAAAATTGAGTGTGAACTGCACTTCTTCAACATAACGACAATAAAATTGAGTGTGAACTGCACTTCTTCAACATAACGACAATACAATTGAGTGTGAACTGCACTTCTTCAACATAACGACAATAAAATTGAGTGTGAACTGCACTTCTTCAACATAACGACAATAAAATTGAGTGTGAACTGCACTTCTTCAACATAACGACAATAAAATTGAGTGTGAACTGCACTTCTTCAACATAACGACAATAAAATTGAGTGTGAACTGCACTTCTTCAACATAACGACAATAAAATTGAGTGTGAACTGCACTTCTTCAACATAACGACAATAAAATTGAGTGTGAACTGCACTTCTTCAACATAACGACAATAAAATTGAGTGTGAACTGCACTTCTTCAACATAACGACAATAAAATTGAGTGTGAACTGCACTTCTTCAACATAACGACAATAAAATTGAGTGTGAACTGCACTATTACTCTTTCTCTCCTCGTGAATACCTACAAAATTATTGGCCAGTGTCGGAAACAAAGAGGCGCACATAGCCATTCCGTCAATTTGTCGGAACATAGTAAATTAAAATTCGACACACGACCTAGCAAATTTCATCTACTCTAAAAATACAAATTCATGAATTTTAGGTAGAAAAAACTGCAAAAAGTAGATTCCAGCAAATATTAATTGGTTTCAAAGTAGGGACAAAATTGGACAAGTAACAAGCATCAAAGGAACACATGACCTCAACTGAAGAAGACAAATTTCGGATGCGGTCAACAGAAGAAAAATAATTCTTTAAACAAAATCAACTTAAGTGCTACAAAACCGTTTCCAAAAGTACTGGTAGCCATTTGGGTACATTATGTTGGGTTGATACAACCATTGACAGGATCGGCCTCAACGGTACTCCATCCTTGTAGATTTTTCGAAGCACTTCATTAGAAATTTCTTGTGAAATAACCCCCTTTTTCTCCCACCTCAAGAGTAATTTCTCAAATTTTATTTCACTTGAGGCAGTTGATCAATAGATCGTAACATTTTGAATTTAGAAGTGTCTTCCAAAATCAAAGACATCTTCGTTACATAATTTGCACGATCCAAAAAACAACACCAGCACCTTTATCCGGTGTGGAAAGTGATAAATCAAAATTATTCCTCAGCAATTTAATAACTTTGATATTCAGCTCTCCACTTTGATTCAGCTGAAGAAACTGAGGTACTACTGAGGTACTATCTAACATGTGTGCAAAGATATTTAAAAGGGCTTTTAAATCACTAACCGCTTCAGCAGAAACATGTAATCGTCTTGCCAACTGATCATAAAGGACCTCAAACTCTGAAAATATGTCTCCTTATCAGGCAGAGATGGTGGAATACAAAAATCTGTCACATGAATAAGAACAAACGATTCAAGCTCAGTTAGTTCATGGGAAGGCAAATTTACAGTACAATATAAATTTGGTTCCATGGTGTTTCCATATCTCTTATGTATCAAAATTTTTAACTTAGTATCAAGCTTAGTTAATAATTTAACACGCTCACGTTGATGGACCTAACCCAAATACTGAGAAAAGATTACTCAATCAAAAAAGGAAAGTAAATTCCTACACGGGCATCAATATCAAAACATATTCCTATCTTAAACCAAGGCTTCTGGTTGTATATTGTTGAAAAATATCTTTAATAATGACACATTCAATCTTCCAGCAATTATATAACTTTCCCTCTTAATTTTAAACTGAATAGAAGAGAGGTACACCTGGTAGCGGATATATTGTTGGAAACTCAGATTTAAACTTTAGATTTAAATTGTTCCTGATGTTGTAATATTTCACTTAGACTGTACCTTACTTTCAAATATTTAAAGATATTTTTAAAGTTAAAAATCTAATTAATTGAAATGAAAGTGTGTAACTTAATATTACATATATTTAAAAGCAAACACCGGTTATCGCTTTCGCTCTTCATGCCATAACAGGAGATTCAAACTTAGATTAAAATAACAAGGAATATGCTTTGAAGAAGAAAAAAGAAAATAATGACAATAAATATACATAATAGAAAACAAAGAGCAAGAGACAAATGATAGCAAGCACCAACAATCAATTACGTTGTTTACACAGAGAAGGTTTGTGTGACCCGATATAAAGCACCTCCAGCACTTTGAGATGGAATAGAGAGTGCGACCGGAGCACAGCAGTGAACCAGTCGACAATAAATGTAGCAGCACACTGGTCCGTATAATTTTGAAAACCCAGCCTACATTGTGGACTTGGTGCAAGGATGCGCTCCATCCCCATCAAGTAAATTATATTATTTATAAATATAATTATATTTGTGGTGCTGACTACATAGGGAAAACTGCTCAGCGCCTGGACATGAGAACCAAACTTGTTCCCACTAAGATCAAGAATCACAAATTAGCTTTGAATGGGCTTGTCCTGAATACTTACGGTTCCGCCATATGTGAGCAACTATTAAATTTCAGAAAGTGTGCTCTAAAATTTAGTGTCGACTGGTTCACTGTTGTGTTTCGGTTGCACTCAGTATTTCATCTCAAAATGATGGAAGCTCTTTATATCAAGTCCGGCAAGCCTTCATCGTGTAAACAGCTGTATCTGTAGCTCTTTCTTGTTGTATCAAATATTTTTGTCATTCATGCTTTGTTATTTTAATTTAAGTTTGAATCTCCCATAGAGGCCTGAAGAGCGGAAGCAAAACCGGTTACTTCGCGTTTAAAAATGTAATATTAAGCTACACATTTTTATTTTATTAAGTAGATGTTGTACCTTTTAAAACATATATATATATATATATATATATATATATATATATATTGTGTGTGTGTGTGTGTGTGAAATATTGTATTCAGAATATGTGTTTAGTAAAAATTATTAAATTATATTTTATACTTCATTTGAATCTTGTATTGTGTGAACATTTGTAATGTATGATTTATACTACATTTAATTTGGATTGAGAGAACCTAATTAAAAGTATATTTACCGCATTTGAAACTTGTGTTTCGTGAATATTGTCAAGATACTTTATATTATATTTCGTAATTGTGTGTGAAAATTAATAAAAAATACGTTTTAGAATGCATTTTAACTTGTACTGGCCAAATATTATTAAAGTATTATTTATATTGCATTTGGAATTTGTATTGGTTAAACAATATTAAAATATGTTTTATAATGCCTTTGGAACTTGTGTTGGGTGAATATTATTGAAAATATGTTTTATACTGTATTTGACAACATTTTGTCTAAGATGTTCCATTTTGATTGTAAGCTTTTCCTAGATTGCTGATATTTTCTTTACTGTTTTTGTCATGTATTTCTTGTGCATATCTCTGTTATTCATCCAAACAGGTCATCAAGCGTACCTGTCTTTAGATATCTCAAGATGGATGTTCGTTTGTCTGATGTCTGATGTTTTGTCTTCGTTTGTTACTTTTATATTCGCTTTCTTTCTAATATGCTGCTGTTTTTTTTCTCTCTTTTATCATCCCCGTATCTGTCTCCCTGTAGCATCGCGTTTCTCTTCCGATATTAATGCACCGTAACTTACATCAGTCAGTCACCATATCTCTAGCACCATCGCTCAGTTCTCTTCCTGTCCGTTTCTATGCTCGTCCTAGTAAGTGTCTTTCCTTCCAATCACATTTCCTGTCAACTTTGAATCTGCCTTTTTCTTTGTCAGTTTATATTTGTGTGGCCTTTTGCTCTAACATTGCTGTTGCTTTCGCCTCGTTCTCAATGTACTCTATGAACGATTTTATCAATACCGTTCTGATCTTCACTTTAGCCAGTGCCACATGTATTACAAAGATAGTATAAAAAAGATCGAAAGGAAAATGACCGGCGTCGGGAGGGCCACGTAATGCAAATTGAAGTTTGTAGTATTTTTATAGGGTTCCTTAAACATTACCTTTATTTGCTACGAATTTTCTTATCGTCAGTCGGCAAAGGTTGTAATTAGAAATACATAGTGTCCTTCGAGAACATAACTTGACATAAATTAGCTGCATTGGACATAATAAAAAACTTAAGCCTTCGTAAGCAATGCATACACGTCTTTATATATAATGAGTATTTCAATTATCTGTTATTATTTAAATGTTATTTTTCATAATTTGAAGTAAAACATTATTTTGATTCTTAAAGTAACGATTACAGTGCAACACACAAATCCATACCAAAATATAAATTTAGTGATCAACTGGTTTACTTGTTATATTTTTGTTTAGTTAATAACCATTGTTTAGTATAGAAGTAGTAGGAGCAAACATGGAAAAGGCAGAAAATGTAGAATCACCTATAGCTACGTGGCAAAATTCGAATTTGTTTGATAAATTTAATATAGAGAATATATATCAGTATCTGTTTGGGTTAATGAAAAAAATTATAACAGGGAGAATGTATTAACCTACACTGCATACAATCTTGTTGTAAAATGAATATATATATATATATATATATATATATATATATATATATAGTCATCCGCAGACAGATCTGTTTCGCTGTCTCACAGCTCATCAGTACAGTTAGACTCCGATTGCTTTTTAACCCAAGATTGAAACGCGACCGAATTGGTGTCAGTCGGCTATTCTTCTACCTCTGGGCTATGGGCGTTCGGTGGAAGAAGGCAGAACTTTTAGCGCGTATATTATCATTATACGCGCCCAATAGCCAGAGTGTTCTAATTCATTTTACTGAATGCGATATATATATATATATATATATATATATATATATATATATATATACAGAGCGCAATATTTAAATTGTGGCCATTACATATCTTTAACTTCCCGCCTACGTGATGTTTTGATATTTTTTTTAACTTGAAATCTCTGTAGAGTCGGGTCAGATTGGCAGCGTCTGTTAGGAAAAGATCACGATGAGGTAATTATATTTCTAAGAGTTTTAAAAGGCATGCTGAACTGTTTATATTTCTGCATAAAGCAACAATATGAACATTTTACAGTGATTGGCTCACAATCTCTGGACAGTGCGGATTATTTGGAATGAGGTGAATTAAAGTAATCCCAAATGATGAAAACATTTTGCGCCTATTCAATTACCTACAATGCTACAGACTAAACCAAAAAGCATAAATCAAGTGCTTTGTGGAGGTAGGGTACACATTAGAAAAGAGGATGGACTCTTATAAAATGATGTCTAAATAAACGAATCTGCAACATGCTACAAAAACAAAAGCTCCCTGTCATTGCTGTCATATAATTTCTGACACAATATAAAAACATATATCTAGCAAGCTAACAGCACAAACTATATCACACTTGCTTAATATGAGTGAGACTGTGTTGCGCAAAAATCAATAAAACTTATTGTAATATCGTATATGAAAAATATGAAATAGTAGTTTGAGAATATGCTTTTAGGTGTGTCAATATTGTTCAATCAAAAATGAAACTTAGGTTCAACTAAGTCGACTAGACTATATCCTTTGGATTTCTTAGAGGAGCAGAGTAGGGAGGTGTAAGTGGTGGAATGCTTATTTTTAACAGAATATTTTTGTATTTAAGCAGAGTTTTATAATTAATCTAATGTTGTATATTTAACCTATATATATATATATATATATATATATATATATATATATATATATATATACTAACAATATAGCCCGGCGTTGCTCGGGTGTAATGAAAGCTTTAAAATTAATCCATGGTCCTGGAGCTCAGACACTTTGGACGTTGGCACGAAAGGCCAAAAAAACAATAATTGTTTCCAGTTAAAGCAAAACCGTAGACTGAAAGAAAAATGAATGGATGTAAGTCAAATTTTGATTTCCTGGTATCGATATCAAATAAGTTTTTTTCGTCTTAAACTGAATTTTGAAGGCTAAATAAGTCCTCTGAGTAAATGGTATCATGGCTGAGACTAAGAGCTACAATTATACTTACTTAGTCAAACCCAAAGCAAAAACTAAAATGCAAGTGCTGAAAAAATACAGACATACAGGCAGATAAACAGACACACACACACACACACACACACACACACACACACACATACATCTTGCCTTTTATATATATATATATTGTCGATTTTCTGCAGTATTGTAAGAACTGCAACCTTGAAACTTCTGAATATGGTTTCTTATGTCTTTGTCTATGAGTGTATCAATTTTGATTAAAATCGGACCACTTCTTCTATAAACCGGTTCTTTCGATTATCGATTTTCAATATTTATCGGGGGTCCTTCGACACAAAACCTAGCTAATTGTACAACTGTGTAAATTTTCAAGAAAATCGGTTCAGCCGTTTTGGAGTCTATAGGTAACGAATACACACACACACACACACAAAGTTTCATTATAAATAAGTTTAGATATACATACATACATATTGTCCTACGTCGATGGCAAAAATGCAATTAAATGTAAGCATTCTGACATAGGCAAACACATTAAATTACAATTCTTAGACCCCGATTGATATCGATTCCTCGGTACTTTTGCCCCTTTCTTTCCGTACTTCTTCTTTACTTTCTTCCTTTCTTTTTACCTAGCAAATATTATTATTAACAATTACAAATTACGGCCCTTTAATTTTTATTCTTTGCTTTTTTTTGGTTTCTCAATTTTATTTTATTTTTTAATTTTTAATAAAAAAGTTTAAAATTTAATTTTTTATCTACATGTAATATTAGAATGTTTAAATTTTTACGTTTTATGATTTTGATTTATTCCTCCTGAATTTTAATATTTTAAAATATTTTTATTTCATATTTTAAACTTAATTTTTTATTTACATCTAATTTTAAAATATTTAAATTTGTTAATCTTGTAGCTAAAAAGCAATAACGTATCTTCATAGAATTTAATTCCCTTGAATATCCAGTGAAACTGAAATCATTTTTTTTTAACTTTCAATTTGAAATATGCACCTGATCATTGCATAACGCATGAAAATCCGAGTCGTGTCATCGGTATATATATATATATATATATATATATATATATATATATATACCGATGACACGACTCGGATTTTCATGCGTTAAAAAATGCGTTAAAATACGTGTTTTATATATATATATATATATATAACACGTATACAGTTCTATTTCGCTGTATCACAGCTAATCACTGCGGCTAGATTAAACGTTTGCTTCAACATGGTATTTGTCATCAGTCGGAGATCCGCCCACCAACATATCGAGATATATATATATATATATATAGTGTATTATCGTAATCTGTTGTTGATATACTATTCAGTTTTAGAACAACTAGAATAACAGGAATTAATCGGTTTCTATTTATCCTCAGATTAGTTCATTTACATCATGTGTAGTATTATGAATCTATTTTCGGGCAGTATGATGTAATTTCTTTGACCTTGCAAAAGCGAAAATAAAACACCAAGAGACGGCCTATAAGTGATCTGGAAAAAATGTGAAAGAACCTAGGAAGACATTATTCGTTTTGTTTCCTTTAATTGTCAAATGGGTGCACATATTTTGCTCTACTTTTTAAAACTAATCTTTTTTTCTCACTTTGCTGTTTTATTGTTGAGCTTCTGTATGACTATTTTCCTAACAAGTCTTCCATATATTCAGCCACTTAATATTTTTCTACACTTGAATGTGAGTATGTCTGATAACGATCGGTACATTATCTGTATGTTCCATTTTATTTATTTGCTTTGTAGTCTACGAAGCTACATATGAGATTCCTTTTTATTTTTATTTTTATTTTCTTTCATATATTGCCTTTCCGTTGCCTGTTTCTGTCTATTGTGTTCGAATAGTATTACTTACACCAACCTTCTACCTCCCGTCATGTTTGTTATCGTATCTACCCTTCCCTAAGTCCCCAAACCATTTTATTACTAATAGTAAAAATGTCACTTCACTATTATATACTTGTCTTTTTTTGTCTCTAAATCTTTGCACTTTTGTCAATACACCTCGTCAATAATTTCAGCAATATTCCTCTTTCATTATTATCAAATATTATTTCTTTCTATTTTTTCAACTATTACGCCGGCTTCATTCATGGATATTTTAACATTGGGTGGCAACATTTATAGATAAATTCGCTCGTATAATTATTTTCGTGGTACCTGGTTTCCCCAATAACTGTGTCCTTGTGATTGTCTATAGTACGTGATTCTATATACCAGATGACATGAATCAAATATCATCTTAATAAGGAAACATTTTTCAGCAGAGTTGTGGATGTGAGATGAACCCAAGATATATTGAGTTCACCCCAGTTTATACCAAACAATATTGTACACACAATGCTACATTTAAAATGACAGAACCGCCAGTTGCATCAGAGAGTTGTCCTAAAATACTGCAATTGTAGCCATATCTTACAACCCGGCTATTTCCTGGATATCTGCTACAGCATGCGGAATGTAATAAGGGGGTTAACTCAGCCGGGCTTTGGATATGTAGCTGACAGGAAAATATAGAAGAACCAACTTATTGTGGAAAAGGATGAGTTTCTATTATCCACGGGAGCAATAGTATCTACTTTGGAAGAAATCTTCTAAAACCACAAATCTGATCATATTTATTGAATCTAGAGCTGAGTATGCGATAATCTTTTCGTCTGAAAGTTTTAGATTTGTAATTTTATGAGTCTACACACCTATAACATTTGATAACAACTTTTTTAATTGTACACAGTCTGATGTCTTATACTAAAAGGTTCATTGTTATATATGTATAATAAATATACATTATTCTTCACCGGTAACAGAGCTCTGTCTTTATGTACAATGGTTTCAAGCAAATTGTTATCGTGTGGTTTAACACCTGAATTTTGCTTGTGTCTGAAACTCTGGCTCGTGCTTCCAGTGAGAAAAAATGTATATTTATTATTAATATATAATTTATAGTTCTGTTACTTTAGAGTAATCATTTTCATCAGATTATATATATATATATATATATATATATATAAACAGAACTAAAAGAGAGACAGAGACACTGGCATAAACTAATCAATAAAACAAAACAGATATATATTATTCAGAATGCATTTAAGGAAAGTATTCTCTATGGTGTTCAGAGATGAAATATTATACAGAAAAATATAAGATGTAAATATTTTGACCAGGTTGATAAATGATTTTTTCAAAGGCAATATTTGTTTTAAGAATAATCACATTCTTTTTCACGAGATTAATTTCAAACTTGAATATTAAAGAAATTGATCACTGTTTATACAGTGAATATTTAATAATTAAAGAGGTTGTTTTGGGCAATGGTGTATAGATCTGTTGCCAGACAAAGGATGCTCATGCAGCATTGCTCTTTGAGTCAAATGAGTTGCTGCAGTAGCATTTCCTCTTCAAGGTATTTAATGCTGGTTTCTGTGTTGAGTCTGTGGCACTATCCATCAAATTCGGGAATTCTTTTCTGAACGATCAAAGCTTTCCAAACAGCCGTTCCATTATAGTCACAATTAGGCTCATATAACAGTAATACAGAAATCATGTCAACGATAACATCCATTCACGTAACTTCTGCAAAACGTTCTTTTTCAACAAGAATGTTGGTTTATTGTATTGTTGACTGTCTGATATTACCTACATGTTTATGTTTTTCTGTGAAATGTTGTTTAATTTTACTCTGATCAGAAAGGTGACATGTAAGTCTACGGGAGAGCGTGGTTGTAGTAAAACCAATATATGTACTGGTTTTTTTTTATTAGTACCAGACTTACAATCTCTGAACGGACATGTAAATTGGTACACTACATCGATTTTTTGTAGAGAATTTAGTTTAGTGTTTGTAGGGTAATTGACCTCATAGTCTCTAATTACCCTACAACCACTAAACTTACTTTTTTTTAATCACATCACCCCAAGCAAGGCGGTAAGTCCACTGGTGTGCAGGGGGCTACGTAAGAGTGAATAGATTGGAAGAGAGAAAGCCGGAAACCACATCCTAAACCGGGAACAAGAGATGAGCCTCTATACCTGTTCAATAGACGTGGGTGGAGTGTGAACCACACGATAGTTCAGTCTATCTACTCCATTTGAAAAAAAAATAAAAATAAAAAGGAAAAGTGAAAAGATTGGAAAAGAGAAAACCGGAAACCACATCCTAAACAGGAAAAAAGGGATGAGCCTCTAAACCTGTTTAATAGACGTGAGTGGAGTGTGAACCGGCGATAGTTCAGTCTATCTACTCCAATTGAAAAAAAAAATAAAGAAGAAAAGTGAAAAGATTGGAAAAGAGAAAACCGGAAACCACATCCTAAACAGAGAACAAGGGATGAGGCGATAGTTCAGTCTATCTACTCCAATTGAAAAAAAAAAGAAAGAAAGTGGGAAGATAGGAAACCACGACCGAAGAAAGGAAGGCCCGCTGCGAGGAGGGATTCGTTATGACCAATCAGTCAAAAATTAAAATTAAAATAAAAAGCGGAAATCAACATACCAGTTAGGTAAGACAGACTGAAAAAGTTGAGCAGAAATACCGAACTAGGATTCCGTTCTTTAATTTTCCAAGAGAATTTACTGGTGTTATCCGCCATCTTAGGTTAGTTAAAATCGGGAGAGAGAGAGAGGGAAAGGAAGGAAGCCCCGTTGCGAGGAGGGGTTCGTAATGACCAATGCTATACCAGCCCTACCCTTAAAGAATTCCTTCAAGCAGTGAAACCACTATGAAAACTTTCACCATTTACGTCGAAACGAGATATAAACGCAAAATTTATTTACAATAGCAGAGTACTACCCCTGTTAAAAAAATTCAGACAAATTAAAGACAATAATTACAGTCAAAAATTAAAATTAAAATAAAAAATTAAAATAAAAAGCGGAAATCAACATACCAGTTAGGTAAGACAGATTGAAAAAGTTGAGCAGAAATACCGAACTAGGATTCCGTTCTTTAATTTTCACAGAGAATTCTTTAAATAACGAGAAACATTCAAATTTATGTTCCTTATTGCAATATTTGTTTTACATTTGTAAAGCTCAATTTACTAACGATTCGAAGGGAGAATTTCTTCGGATATATTATTGTCGTAGAACACACCATGAGCTTATAGAATCATTAAGTAAATAATTCGGATTCATCATAAAATCAAAATGTAAAACCTATGAAAATTTCGCGAATATTTTTATAAATATATCAATAAAAATCATAAAACAAATCGACATTGATGAATGCATTTCATAATATTTTAGATTCTTTTTATATTTGTGTACTTTAAATATATATAATTATTGTTTTAAAAATATTTTATTCTTGAATTGTGTATTAGTGCTTGCTAATATCTGAGTTAGCCTTTAAATAACTTTATTATATATTTAAACGTGTACAGACACACAGATATATATATATATATATATATATATATATATATATGTGTGTGTGTGTACTTCGCCAAGAGTAACAAGCCATAAGGTGGTATGTTATCTGCATTGATGGATACCAGTGAATTGTGTTTTTTCCAGATGAAGAAATCATAGCTTCCATTAAATCTTTAAGAATGTATTAACAATTTATGAAGATCTATATATGCTATGAGGCATAGACAATAAATTGGATACAGAATCGCATGAAAATTATTTACCACGCAAACGATAGCAAAGAAAAACACATACACAAAATTTACCGTTGTAATATGGGTGGGCATTTAGATAATTTATCTAATGTACTTTAGTAATTTTTGTCTGCATACGTCATCTTTAAATTGTGTAAATTCTACATATTTTCAAGGATGGCACTCAAAAATAAGTATGCTTTAAAATATACAATTTTGTATGATACTTTATCAACAGCACACAATTATACGAATTGTATTACCTACGAAAATCATCATAAATTATGAGACCTAGCAAATATAAAAGACGTTTAAGCTGTTGCTATCGTACTAAATACAGTCTGCAAGTGAGAATAATTAAGTCAATGATGAATTCTATTTACCTATGACTCCTTCATTAAATGTATTGAATTTTAAAGGTATACATAAATATGGAAATGACAAAATATTTACATATGATCGTGTTCTGGTAAAACACAAAAATGAGTTCTAAAACATCTTATCGGGAAACATTCAACTAACTGGAGTCATATATAACATATACTGTGCGTAAAAAATTGTCATTAGCTCAAAAGACAAAACAATTCTTTGCTTTCGCTTTTAAGAAAACATCCATCAACAAAATCTCTCTCTCTCTCACACACACACAAACATAATTTTTTACACAAACAAATTACTTTCGTTTACATTTAAATTCTATGCATAATTTTCATTAATATGCTAATCGAATTATTGCACACACATGTCCTCAAGAAAGATCAAGTTGGTAATGATTTTCTGCCACATCCATTCCTCATGACTAAGTAATTCAACTAAGGTTTCATCACCATGGAGCCCACATTGATGTTCAATCTCGCATAAAAAAAAGACGAATAAAACCTCAACACACCAAATCACTGCCAAAACCCGCACTAAATTGTTTTTATTGGCAAGAGAAAAAGGCATTTTGATTCATTCGCACACAGGATTAACAAGGAAAGATAACCAAGATATCATTATGCAAATTTGAGATGATTAATCTTCGGTCTTCACCAAGAGATTTTTATGACACTGGAATCAACGAAACGTAACGACGTTGGTTCAAAGCTTTGGCTAAATCTTTGAATATCTTTTAGAGTCAAAGCTTTAATAGAGACGTTTGATGTTTGGACATTAAACCCTTGTTATTAGACACCAGAAATGAAAAAGAACTGATTTTGATATATTGCATTTATAATTATTATTCTGATGACATGCCACATCGCTGATGGTTTGTCTATGTCTGTTTAGCAAAACTGATCCGTGTTCGGTCGCAAGAAAAGCAATTTTTAAAATTCATGCTAAAATTTCTGAATTAGCGTAAAATGAAATCATTTAAGAATCCGCTCATCCTTTTTTCAAGATAAGTTATATTTACTAAGTATCTGCAATTATTATGGTAAAGATTCTCAGTAACAACATCCATGTAGGTGTACATATGAACATCTCGAAATATGTGTTATCAATTTGGTTTATATCAATTAAAATCCAGAAGAGGAAATGAGTGAACAGTTGAAAGGATGATTAGTTATAGGTTATGTACCGACAATGAATGTCTTCTCACAAAGATGCCAATTAAATCAATTTTATAAGTGTTAATATTGGAAAAATTGGGAATATGTAAAAAAGAATTTCACTCAAGCGGTGTTTCAGATCAACTAACATGTTAAATATAATGAGCCTTCCTATGTTTCTAAATGCTAAATCTAATTTATCGCTATTATTGAAAGCTGATTTTATTTTATTATTCAACATTGTATATGGATTATTTTCGAGAAGGAATGAAGTATAATGTTATTCCAGACTGTAAATATTGGAGAGAGAATTCATAAATTCGTGCGCTTTTAATATATATTTTTATCTCAATAAATTTATTTAGCCTTTAATAAAACTACACTAGGACTTACAAATGGCTAATATATAATTCATAAAATATCTCGCTTATATTACTTTTTATTTCAATTCATTAAAAATTCCTTAGTATATTTCACAGGTAGTTGTTGCTATATTTTTGTATATTGTTTTGTTTGATGTTGAGTAAATCCCATTTTACTTTTGTTATCTTTGTCAAATTTTATCTTGATTTACAGTATTTATGTTCAATTATATATATTTTTCAGATTCTGTTATTTAAAATAATATTTCATATAATTATTTTCGGACATAGAGCGGCTGAAGGATATAGACCATATAGGTATATGAATCATAGCCACAATGATAATCATTCTCGCGATATTCTATCTATACCAAACAAAGTATGAAAACAGATGGAAGCGTGAAAGTGAAAACCATTCTGCAGTGTTGATTCATATGTCATATCTTTCGCTTTACATGTATGTATATATATATATATATATATATATATATATATATAATTGGTGTGTTTTGTGAGGAAATACCTATTTCATTAACTACCGATGTCCCCTTCCATGTCATTCATATAATTACAGCTTCATGATTCTTCTTCAGCTCAATCTTCACTTATTTAAAAAACAATTTCACTAATATTCAGAAAATACAACACTCTGAGTAATATACAGTTCTTCTCGGCAAGATCTCAAGTATGATTTATACAAATATTACAGGAATATCGGTTCTCTGTGTAGAGCCAAGAAGTTTTTCCGCCTAAAATATTCTTGCACATATCTAAATCTACCATCCGTCCGTGCATTGAATACTGCTGCCATATTTAGTCGGGTGCTCCTGCCATCTATCTAGGTGCCCTTGACAAAATCCAACGAAGAATCTGTAATGGGATAGATCCCAATTTGGCAGCACAATTACAGTCACTTTCTCACCGGCGCAATGTGGCTTCAATGTGTCTCTTCTACAAATACTTCCACGGCTTCTGCTCCAATAGACGTCGCTCACTGGTGCCCGCTTTTTATAAATTTACTCGCGCCACAAGATTAGCAACTTTTAGTGTGAAACCAAAAAATTACAAACACAAATCCTTCTCCATCAGCTTCTTCTCTCGCACTTCCCGTCTGTGGAATTCTCTTCCATTTACTCATTTTCCTGACAGCTACAATCTCCAAGAATTTTTATATAAATTCAATTGTCATCTCATCTCTCACTCATCTCCTATCTCACTAACCTGCATCCTCTCTCTCATGCTCCCTTCTCCGTCCACTCCACTCTCATCAGTATTCTTATCCTTCTCTTACCAATTCCTGACACCTCTTATAAGCTGTCTCTCTTTCTCACAACTTTCATTTTATATAACCCCCTGCAAAACAGTCACAGTAAAAAGCATTGCTTTTTGGGCGATAGTATTATAAAAAAAACAAACAAACAAACAAAGAAGTTTTAACTGGAAATCTGGAAACAAAGGTTATGTCACCTTCACTATATTTAAAATGGAGTGTGCAGTAAAAGCATTTGTTAATAATGGAAAAATTTCCTAGAACATTGTTTCCATTAAACTAACACTTACGTTCAGTTTCCATTGAGTTGTCCAAGGCTTCTATATCAATAAATACAAACGATTTTACAAATAGAATATTACCGTGGTACCGTTGTTAACTTTGTATATCTGGGCTGAAGAAACTGTCATATAAGCGTTTAACTGTACTGATATAAAATATTCATTTTTCTCGCATCCATCTGGCTAACTGTAGACCTCTAGGATAACACCCGAGTCACATGCACGCGCATATTTTCTGATATTTTCAATCATTCAATCACAAAATCAGCTCCTGTACTCATTCTTTATTTTTATTCTCTTTACATTATTTACATCAAAATTTTCTGTATTTGTTTTCATTTCTATTTTTTTATTCCATTCGCTTTTATCTTCTTTCTCTGTCAAAATCCGGCTCGTTCTTATTCACTGATGATTATACACAATATATTTGCGAATCATCGTTTTTTCTGCTTAAAGCTATCAAATTCTCTCCTTCATCTTCTTGAATTTGCCATCCTTCTCCGAAGGCCCCCTCCACTTCACTCCACCCATTACCGTCGCCTGGTCATCTTCACCAGTATTTACATTTTTCCAACGCTTCCCCTCATTGAATGCATTGAATCACGAGACAAGAAAATGGCTACAGCTAAGAAGTGAAGGCACTTCAGAACTCGTTCTGATCTCTGCACGCTTCAAAGTAAATAAGTAATTAGATATTGAGCCAGTCTGTTTTGATCATTCTGCCCTCGATAACAACAGACGACATACATTTGAAACCGCATCGCTATAATACGGCTTCAAAGAAAAAGTAGCAGATTGGTGTCGGTGCCAGTAGCACTCATGCGCCGAAATTGACTGCGTCCCGAAAGACTCCTAACGGATGTCGAAAGACAAAGTGAGAACTGGTCGCCGAGAGAATATTTTTCTTGTAAAAGTAAATAACCCGCCAAGTTTTAGCCATTGAAGTTTTTTCCCCATAAACAATCAGTCACAAATAACTTCGTTTATATTCCAATCGATATCAAATATACAGAGGAAATCATTTGCGTGTTAAAATATCTTCATTTTATTTTTACAATTATTTTCATTTATGTAGCATTTAGTTAAAGTTAGTTCGAAATTATTTTCATTCAAACTTTTCTTCCCACTTAGCCGGACATATATTTCCACTAAGGAATTGTATCATTATTATTATTATTATTATTATTATTAAAATCATTATTATCACTTTCCTGGAAAATTAGTAGTGTAAATATTTATCCGATCACTACAACCTTACTCTCTTTTGGTTGAGGTTCACTTTAATCGATCCTACATATACTCATATTATAACAGTCTTGCTCTTGCCCTACAAGCATTTACAACATAATTATTCTTTGACGTTATACATTGAATGACACTTTGGCCTTGGATTATGTGAAAATAGAAAATTATTTCGTCCTTTAGTGTTTGCAGACCGGATGAATTTAATTCTTATCGCTAATGAACCAACAATCAAAAGATAAACGATCTGATATTTCTCATACTTCCCTTGTGAATTATGCGAGAAGATACGATACAGACTTCTGTATCCATTCTAATTTTCCTTGATTTTACCAGATTCAGGGTGTGTAAACAGAAACAAGCACAAACGTTAAACATAAAGAATAAAAAAGAAAAACTTTTACGCGATATTGTCTAGTAGATACCGGAACAGAATGAGTAATCAAAGAACTGAGGTCAAATTCCTGTCATTCACTGACGCACTAATATCATTAAGTAAGATGTATCTCGTGTATAACCATGTGTCACTTTCAATGACAAGTATTCAGATATCTTGTCAATAAAATACATATTTACATTACTTTGAGAATATATATATATATATATATATATATATATATATAACGTGCATGTATTCCAGTTCAGATGACTTTTGAAGGTAGATGCTTGCATACTGCGTTGAGTTTAAGAAAAGGCAGTGGTTTTAAAAAACGCTGAGTGCTCCTCTGCAGAGCAGTAAACCCGAATGAAAGATCTTTCTTATGACAATATCTTTATCCGATTCCTAGCTGTAACGATAAGCCGCATTCAGCAACAAGGCCTCTGAGTAGAACTTGATTAGAATAGCGTCGAACAACTCCTTAATTACTGTTTTTCTCAAGAAGAACCCTGACACGAGATTTTATCACATGTTAGGGTTCTATGTAAAAGAAAATATTTATTTATTCCAAACTGTGGGAAAGAAACACCATGAAAACATATTTTTACAAAGAAATATCGTCAATACAGTGCGAAAAACAAAATTACAACAATATACTTTTGAAAAAATAAACATTATTAGCAATATATATTTGAATAAAATATAACCGACAATATATATTTGAAATAAAAAAACCGACAATACATTTTTAAATTAAAAAATGTAAACATTAAGAGCAGTAGATTTTTAAATAAAAAAATATTACCGGCAATGTATTAAACACGAGACAAAAACAAATACGTCTCTAAAACTGATCATCTAACTGAATTTTTACAAAAATATATATTCTATTCATAAGGATCTATTGTAAATTGTGTGACATTCGGCAGGATTCGAACCTGTGACCCATATCAACATAAAATATTCTGATGAACGACAAATATTTTCTCAAAAAATTATAATAAATAATCAGTCGTTAGAAATAATTATATAAATATACTGTTTGATTAAAAACGGATATCTACTCAGATATACTCGAATATTGAGTAAAAATAATGTTAAAAAAATAAATATGTTGGTTGTTAAAACCATTTAATTAATCGTCAAAATTTCCCTTAATATATATTATCTCTATTATATATATATATATATATATATATATATATATATATATATATATATATATATATATATATATATATATATATATATATATATATATATATATATATATATATATATATATATATATATATATATATATATATATATATATATATATATAATATATATATATATTATATATATATATATATATATATATATATATATATATATATATTATTATATTATATATATTATATATATTATATATATATATTATATATATATATTATATATATTATATATATATGGGATATATATGGGATGTGCGTTGTGGCGCAGTGGATATCGGCTCGGAACGAGAAATCGGGGAACCGAGATCGAATTCCAGTTGAATTCATTGCATTCACTTACGCGCAAATACCCTTGGGAAAGGTATTAATCCGTCTCTTCCCTCCAGTTATGGGTTAAATAACAGGACAGATTGGGTTCTATAGCCTTGGTCGGCAACCAGTCTACCGCAGAAAGCAATGGCAACCTACTGCGGGATAATCTTCTGCCCAGTCAGTCATGTCTCTTTCGAGACATGATCGCCCAAGCGTGTATCGCGCATGGCACTTAACTGACTGATATATATGTATTATATATATATTATATATATATATTATATATATTATGTATATATTATATATATTATTTATATATATATATTATATTATATATATTATTTATATATTATATTATATATATATTATGTATATATTATATATATTATTTATATATATATTATATTATATATATTATATATATATTATGTATATATTATATATATTATTTATATATATATATATTATTATTATATATATTATATATATATATATATATTATTATATATATTTATTTATATATATATATATTATATTATATATATTATATATATATTATATATATTATATATATTATTTATATATATATATATATTATATTATATATATTATATATATATTATGTATATATTATATATATTATTTATATATATATATTATATTATATATATTATATATATATATTATATATATATATTATATTATTTATATATATATTCACACACAAACAGAGATTAATGAATACAAATCAACAATCACTGTCAATAGAAATACACATAAACTAAAGTCTGTAAATTGTTATGAAAATAAAACAATATATTCAATTATATTCTTTCTGTGCATAAAAATGTTAAATGCGTATAATTTAATTTATGTCTATTGTTAGACAGATTATTTTCTACTAATAAAAAATTAAAAAAGGTACTAAAAAGCCGGGAAATGAAATTAAATGTGCGTAATTCATAAATATTAATATTAATAATTTATTTCCCTGGGTTTTAATATTTAGAAAAATTATTTAAAATTTTACTTTTGTGAGTTCGCAAAAACGCAAATTATAACAAGATTTACAAAAGACAGTATATTCTAAAGAGACATGAACAAACAAGTTATGAGAAGACACTGCACATAGAAGATCAATAACTGTTTTAGATTCACCATCTTGAATTCAGGCAGAAATGGAAAATACAAATATATATCAATATCTAACCACTCCTTTGCAAATGTTTCTATTCTTATACATATAAGGAATACAACCTTTTGAAGTATTTTCGTAATTGCATATGTCATTTCAATTACAACATACACGCATACACATATAATGATAAGGAAAGGACGAGAAATAACTCGCAATATACTTCTCCATATTTTTTATTTCTCTCAACTAAATTCATTCCCAAATTTAATATTGTAAAATAATTTTTAATGATTTTCTTCTCTAATTTTTACACCTAATTTTTTTCTGACGTCAAATTTCTTTCATATCTAAGATCACAAGACATTTTAGTTTACACATTATTTTCGGCGTAAATACTATTCAAAATATAGATGCTATCCACAATTTTCAATTAATATATTCAACTCTAACCAGCCTCTTCCCAATGATTTTCAATTAAATTATTTAAAATAGTCACACGTTGACGTGAAGGTTTCTTTTGACAGGAAATATTTTTTAATATTTTATTGTACTGACTTTTATGGTTGCAACATGATTTCCGCTGGTCTAAATGATATGAAAAATTTTGACGATTACAT
>JBBBDQ010000190.1:5847500-5867500 GCA_037127315.1 Ascarosepion bandense
TAATATATGATAAATTTAATTCTTTTGTTGGGGTCTGTCGGAGAGATATTGTGTTTGAGTTTTTTATAATATATAATAAAAAGATTATTGATAATTTTCCGAAGTTATTGATTTGTTCTAGTTAATATTATGTGCTGAAATTATTAAATAATTTTAAATAACAAAAAACTATTGGTTATTAAATGTAGATTAGTACTAAGAGAAGATTGTTTACTAAAATAAACTGACTCAGGCCAAAATAAGTTATCACTATTTTGCTGAACTTTTGCGACTATATTAAATTCTGATATTATAAAGTAAAACTCGCTTGATACAGATTTAAAAAAACAACAACTAAAACCAAGATTATTAAAAAACCTTCCTTCACTACATCAAACTATTTAATGTTTTTTCTCCAAAACTAACTTGAAGGTAATATAGCGAAGCATATATATTAAGATTCCATTCATCTTGAAGAACAACCATTCCGAAAATCACTCTTGAATAAAAATCAGTGTCATGAGAGGAAAAATTTGGAGCCAGTCTGTGTTATATTTTACACAGTTTTAACTTCTATTCTACTCATATTTTTTAATAAATGAAATCCATTTGTTTCCAAACAGTACAACAGAAATATATCCTAAATAACTGCTAAATAAAACCGGCTGAGAAATTTTTGACGATTTAAAAAACTACAAAATATTTAGATTTAGCATCATTTTCTTTTATTGTAGTTTCATATGTTCTTTCAATTATCTACGTACACTATTTTATCTAAGAAGATGGGATAATAATCAAGAAAATAATACCAGTGTTGGCAAAACACCATTAAAAATGAATCAAAATTTGAACACACGTAATATAACTACAAGTCTGCATATTCTATTCATCTGCAAAAGAACTCATCGAAGCTTATATTTTCTATGCAGTAAAAATAGACACCACCTAATCAAATATATTCCCAATAGGCTTTTCTGGCTCGTGCACATGTTACGTTAAAAAGGATTACATTCCAGTAACAATACTTGTATTTGCAATCGGCCTAGTTGCACAAACACTGAATTTACAAATAGGTAGAATTCACCGAGGAGACATGAATATATTTACGTCTTCTATTCCTCGATTTTCTGTAGATAGACAACAATCAATACCTCTCGTTAATTAGAGAGAAGCGTGCAGGAAGTGAAAAAGAGATTCGTGCCGGTTTTATTCAACCATGGAACATCTCTTTTAAATTATGTATTGGCCTTGAGTCAAAATACTTCAAGATTGACGGAGAGTGTGACTATATTCTGACGCACCAATCTTTTCGCCACCATCCCGAAAAGAATCAAATAATAGAAGACAACGATTCAAATTTCCTTTCCAAAACCGATATACTGATGATATTATAGGAGGAAATGGCGATGACATATGTGTTTATATTTGGAATAAGAATGATCTTAAATAAAAAAAAAAACATCTACTACGAAGTATTATAATTTATAGGAATCAAATTAAATATTTTAAAATAATGATCAGGAATTGGAATGTAAGCAGTCATAGCATATGAATCTATCATAAAAGATCACGATGTAAAACTATTAAATATTAAACATATCAAATGGCTCAGTGTATCGATCAGACTAATATATTTAAGTCTAGTAAAAAAAATCCTAGAAAAAATTATTTGTATAATAGATTATAATATGAGCTCCTGTAAAAAAGGTAACTGAGACATTAGGTATATAAATAGCAGAAATTCACATGCTGATGTCTTGAAGGACATATGGCTCAGTGGATAAAATCTTTGATTAGTTCCAGTGACGTGAAAGGGTTCAACGCCGGCTACAAATGTGGTGAACATATAACATAGATAGTTAAGTTAAAGGGAGTTGACTACCAAAAGTGGCTTCGCACATAGAATGAGAACGATATACACAAGTAATCGTCATAAATGGCTCAGTACAGAATTCCTAGCAGCTGAAGAAGGCAAGATCGTTCACCGGCCGAAAAGCCGTAAACTTGGCAATATAGATGGGGACAATAGTCCGAACAATTCACTTACGCGCAAATGCCCTTGGGAAAGGTATTAATTCGTCTCTTCCCTCCAGTTATGAGTTAAATAAGAGGACAGATTGGGTTCTGTAGCCTTGGTCGGTAACCAGTTTACCGCAGAAGGCAATGGCAATCTACTGCGGGATAATCTTCTGCCCAGTCAGTCATGTCTCTTTCGATACATGATCGATCGAGCGTATATCACGTATGGCACTGAACTGACTGATATCTATTTTAATAAATACATATTTAGTATAAGCATATTGTTGATATTTTACGCTGCTCTTTTCTAATTATAGAATTACGTAAGCTAATATTTTAACTGCTTAATTTTCAGGGTAATTATTTAAAAGATGTATTTCTTTCGGCAATACATTAACATGCCATGAAGTAACATATTTGATTGAACGAAATTTAATTTGTTTTGTCAGGAAATTTTCTCTATGCATTGAATACATTCCGAAACAAATAACTGTAAAATGAAATTGTTTATAAAATGACTTCCCGGAAATATGTATATGAAATAAATGTTTGGAGATCTTTGAAATTTGCGACGGTGAGGGCTTAAATTATAGTTCTAAGGAAATTGATGCTGAGCATCAGGAAGAGACAACTGAAGTTCCTGGGACATGCAATGAGGAAGGAGAGCCTTGGAGAACCTGATACTGACTGGTCAGATAGAAGGAAGGAGAGACAGAGGAAGGCAGCGTATAACATATCTGCAGAGTCTGATCAGGTGGATGACGGAACGGGGGTTGCCAGGAGTAACAGGAGCAAACATACTAAGAGCCACAAGTGATAGGGAGACGTGGAGATCCATGATCGCCTACGTCCTGAAGGGACAGGGCACATAGAAGAAGAAGATCTTTCTCATTACTTTTTTTATCCATGTGATAAAACAATTAAACATTAATATAACTATTTTTGTATATTGAACAAAACAATGTTTCTATTAACATGTGTTACACACCATCTTAAACTTAAAAGGGTTAAGATACATGATTTCTTACATGCATTTTAAAACGATTTTATTGATGCATGAGAATGTAGCCAAATCTTTAAACTATGAATCTGAAATATACATCATTCTTCTTTTAAGTATTCATAATTTTCTTTATTTCTTAGTTTTAATATCTTTCTAATGCAAAAAAAAAACACATCTGTATTTTATAATTTTAAAATCTCATATTTCGGTTAAGTATAAGTTTTAGTTTGGTACTATATCTATAAACCATTCTCAATCCATAGAGATTTTGAATTCAAATTTGTCCCCCTCCAAGGCCGGTTTGGACCAAAGGCCATAGAATCTAATCTGCCCTGCTATTTAAAAATATAATTTTATTTATAAACGCAACAGTTGATTTTCCATTTGTCAGCCCTAAATATAGGATTATATTATTTCTCATTCATTATTTAGTCAATGTAAAATCGTTATAACATATTTGCAAAGTACTCTAATATCAGTCAATTTTATATACGTTTATGAAGTTAGCGTAAAACAATCATATGATCCTTGCTTCCAATAAAGTACTAAGCATCTCAGAGTATAATATGTTTTTGCTCCTCGTAATTATAAATAAATATTTGTATTTTAATATCTATAATATAATTCGTCTTGGTTATTCAATACAAACATTACTTATATTAATTAGCGTTTGCTTTGCTTTTTTTAAATATATTTTGTTCATTCACAAATTGATGCATCGTAATTGATACAGTGAATAAAATAATTATTTAATAAAATGGATACGTCTATTAAAGTGTTTATTAAAAGGCAGTGACTTTTTAAAAGAATCCAATGATTTCATACTATTGATAAATTAGTCTGTTTAGGACAATCGTGCCTTAGCTCATTTTCATCAATAGATTATTGGGAATTCATATATTTACCTAGCCTGCGCTTTAATATTAAAATAATTCTATATATTCTACTCACAGAATCAGCAATGAAGTCGTATTTAGAAATCTCTTATTTTAGAGTTACTGAAACCTGCGAAAATGTCATGTATTATGAGAGCTGAATCGGATATAGATTTCGATATATTTTTTAGTATATATATTTTTAAACGTTATATTTTGACATGGGCCTAAATTATCTGTAAATATTTTGCAAAATAAAGCGAAGCACCGAATTCCGATTGAACTCTGAATGACAAATCAAGGATGCCGAGTTCGACTTTCTTCCGCTTAAATAACCTTGAGAAAGTTATTAATCGCCCAAAGCTAGTATCACGTATGGCACGTAAGTGAATTACCAAATTCCATTTTGATCATCTCTTTTATAAGTATACTTGTACAATTCTAAAAGAAGTATTAGAAAAAAATATTTTTATCCTTCTGGGAGAGAAGACGTTGAAATATTTCCAATTAAATATCACTTACTTCAGGAACATGGAATTCTAACTTGGTAGAAACATCAAATTTCGTTGAAACATGGTTCTTGTCGTTCGTTCTACTTAAATTATTAGCCACTGTCAGTAGGATTATTTCAGAGTAGGTTTGTATAATTTTTTTTCCTGACAGATTTTGTCTTGCAGTTTTAATCGTATCAATAAATCTGAAAAACAAAACAAAAAAAAACAAAACAAAACAAAGAGCTTAGTAAATAAGTTAAAATATGGTGCCTGCCTCATAAAAAGAACAAAATAAAAATATTTTTTGTGACGAGTTTTCTTTTAACATCTGAATAATAATGTCTTTAGTCATGGAATCATTTATAGATATAAACGAGTGGGAGAGTGAATAAAATACAACAGAAACCGTTTACCGTTACCAACGCCCAGTCTTAATCTAAAATTTTACTTTCGAAGTAACTAGCTCTACCGAACTCTCTCATTTTTTTTTTAAAAATTCAATTTTGTTTTATCGGTAGTTTTTAAATATGACACTTATCTACAGCATGAGTTTCCCTCAGGAAATAGATATGTATTATGAGCTTGGGTGTAAATTTAAGAGGGAGAATTCTGAAATTCGTACATATTGAAAATATATTCGTTTTAAAATATTTCTTTAAAATTTATATATATTTCGTAATGTAGCTATGTTCAGACAATTATTTATTTAAATTCTTAGAGGCCTGGCCTATGTATTTCTATTGATATTTATATGTATTTATAGGGACATCTTGCTGTTGTATGTACATCTTTTCAAGTTTAATGATTTTTATTTATTTTATTTTCTGTTGAGTTTCAAATCACAACTAAAAATAACCTTTTTAGCGTATTTATGTAAACAATTTTATGTAGTATAGATGGGATTGTTCAGTTGTTAGAGTAATAGATACGGCATCATATTGTGTGTCTAAGTTTATCAAGGGTATTTGTGTTATTTTATTTAAGCTCTTATTCATATATAAAAATTAGATATTAGAATTTAAAATTTTTTAAATGTATTTTCCTCATGTAAATATTTCAGGCTCGCGAGTAGAATCTTAGAATTTTACATGTATTTATTTTGTTGTCGTTGGGTGAATAGATAATTTGTGATCATTTCTAGTGTTTGATGAATAGTTTTACATACTTATGTGTGAGAATTAAGATGATAACAAGAAACTGCAATACATATCTTATTTCTGGTTTGAGTAAATTTAAGAGTGCATTTAATAAATCTTTTAAGTTATTTTATAAGAAAGTATAATATTGTTATTAGAATATATCTAATATTAATATATAAGTAATATAATGATTTTTTATATAAAACGGTTTTGAAGTGTCTAGTTTTTAGAAAATCTAATAGAAATTCTAAAATGTTTTGCCAGCAATCAAACAAATTTATACCTGTTAAAATATCTAAATTGAAATATCATTGCTTTGTAACTTGTTAGTATACCTTTATAGATTTGCCTATAATTAAGAAGAGGTTCCTCTTTGACTTTAATAATTAGTTTTTTTAGATATTTTGAATTATGAGTCACGCTGGTGCATAAGTTAGTAGTAGTAAATGTTGTTTTCTTTCATAATTACGGCATTTATTCCTTCTATATAATTGGCAAAAGCATTAGGGCGTAAAGGATTAACACTTAAAAGAAATGGCGTTAATTTTTCTATATTTTTCTCTAGCTTTTTGAAGCACTTCGAATTTCAGATGTGGTACAACCCACAAGCATGCTTACTATGTACCTAGTATTTACTATATTCTTCATCACTAACATATTTTATTTACAATAATGTTTCCATTGATAAAACGTTTACTAATCTGAAGAATTTAATATTCGGAGCGAAACACGTCCCATTTTTTACAATATTGCTTAACCAGGACAAACACACACACACACAAATTCGGATTCATCTTTAGTTAGGCTTATATATATATATATATATATATATATATATATATATATATATAAGAGAGAGAGAAGGAGAGCATCAGTAAAAAATAAACCAAGAGAAGATTGGTAAATTATTACAAAGGACCCTAGTAATATGGGTCAAATCTTAAGACTAATACAACTGAGAGCGTAATATAAAGTTAATATGCAGAGCATATATTCTTTTACTTCAGCTGCAAATTGAGATTACATTTAGGGAATAGCTGTTTCAACATGCCTATCATAAACATTGCATATGCGTTTTGAAGCAGTGAATATTGGCTTGGAACGAGAAATCAGAGAGCCGATTTCGAATTCCAGACAAATTCGTTGCATTCACTTACGTGCAAATAACCTTGGGAAATATATTAATTCGGTACTCATTCCTCGAACTCTGAATTAAATTAACAGGACAGATTGTGATCTTTATACTTGGTTGACAACCAGGTTACTGCAGGAATTAATGGCAACATACGACGGGAAAATCTTCTATCTAATCAATCATGTCTCTTTCAAGACGTGATCATCCAAGTGTATATCAAGTATCGGACGTTTGACTGGCGTTGAAAAATGCATGTTGAAATTTACAAATTCAATATATAGTGACGTAAATTAAAAATATACAAATGAGAGTGCACATATTATTATTATTATTATTATTATTAATAATCAGGTATTAATACAACAGGGGTCAATGCATGAACATATCTGTATTATATATGTATAAATAAATGTATATATTATCGTAATAGACGTAGGATAATATTTATATATACATACTGATTGTACAGACACCTGTATTGTTATTTATGTATAGTATTATATATATCAGTCGAGCATAAAATATTATATAGACAGCCAATGCGCGTATATATATATATATATATATATATATATATATATAATTGCGTGTGTGTTTTATACTTGCCCCTGTTAAAATTATTAATCACTTTTATACGTTAAATTCCCATTTTTGACGATTGGACTAATTATAGAACTGTTCTGTATTTTACCATTATCTAACCGATATAAAATTTGAATGCCTATAATACCTTGGAATTACCTTATAATAAGGTTCTCTTTTTTAGAGCAAGATAAACATCATTCAATCACTTCTCTTCTTCAATAAAGTTTGAAAAAAATTCGACAATCTAATCGATTTTAACCTTTTATTGAAGACTGATGGCTGTATGGTTCGCCCTAAAACATCCGTCATTAGTCCTTCTCTCTTATTCCTTTGCTTTGCGTTCAGTAATCACTCGCCGTCATAGTTGAACAGTCTAGACAGGAAGTGGCCAACTTAATTTCATCTTTCTTTTGTTTCGTAAATGTCGGAAGTGCTAAGATCAATGATATGTCATCTACAGCGCGTCGACAGTGCGTTCATGAATGTGTGCGGATATTTTTTGTTGTCCCCACACTAATCTGCACATCTTTGAATATTTTTCAGCTACTACCTCCACTCAATCGCACACAATCAGAACATTTCTTTCAAAATGAATTCACTGACGAATCTTTTGTTATTTTTTTATGATGTGCTTAAAGAATTATCACAAGAATATGGCGACATAGTTGTCAGGTCTTACTTCCGTTAAAGGTCTCGTGATTTAACTTTTCTCTTCCTGTGGCTTTTATATGATTTATTATTTTAATAGCGTTAAATCTTTTTTCTTCTTTTTTAACAGCTATTTTTTCCTTGAGATATACTTTCAGTGTCGTAGTTAATTCAAACATCTACAGACGCATGTTAATTTGATGTGCATTTACGTCATTCATTTGTACATATATTCTTATACATATTAATTCATGCAATGGTAAATAACTACAAGCAGAATATAAAACAAAAATGTCCAAGTTTTAAAACTAAAAATTAGCTCTTCATAATATTATCAAGACTAAAGCTGCTGTTATGCATTGCTTGCTATCCAGTGAATAAATAATATGAAAGTATAATTAGAGCTTGATCAGAATATTATTAAAATCTAGCGTATATATATATAAATATAAGATAGTTCTTTATAATATAGGTATTATTTAATTTCTTTATATTAACATTTATTCCTGTATGGATTCAGATGAATAGAAATTATGCATTCATTGCTTGAACATAAAAATAGAACAGACAAATTATTTATGAATTTGTTTGCAAATAATTTATTGTGGGAATACGATTTCATAATGTTCCCATTTGACTGGAAGTATCTTTGTTATCATACTAATGATATAATGCAAGTTATTTAAATCTGATTTTTAACAGAACAGTAAAAGCAATAGGCAGCGTTTGACGGAGGACAAATAAATGATAAATTTAAAAAGTTCATAAAAGTAATAAACGCTTTTTTTAAAATTTGGTGATTTTATCAAAAATATTTTGAAAAATCTGATAGAAAATGATTCCTCATATTTTTATGTAATTCTATTCAATCCTAGCTTTCTAATTATTGTAGCCTTGTTACAATTTCGATGAAATTTTAAACCAAATTAAAAACATAAAAATGTTCTGTAGTAACACCGTTTGCTTTGTGCCAAACATTCCCCCAACATGAAATTTTCAACGATTTTCAAAGTGATTACTACAATAACAAGTACTTATTTTTGCGCTAAAATGTTCGTTTCTGTCAAAAACTGAAACTTCATATTGAAACACAAAACATGTTTATAACTGGAAAATGCACATCAGTTGAAGAAAAAAAAATTAAAATGACATGTCCTTCTTCCCAAATTACATTAGAAATGTATTACTGGTTGATTGTCGGTCATGTGAGATGCTGCACGATTTATATATTCATATTGAAATAGTCAAATCCAGGTTATTCTTGAAATATGGAATCCGTGGGAAGCGGAAAACCAAGAAGACGCAATGAAACCGTTTGAAACAGTTTAAAATCAAGATTATCTCATTAAAATAACTAAAATGCAGCAGTTTTCTTACGAATGCTAAAAAGATTTTGCTGAAAGAGTCGACTGAAAACACGTACATGTATGTGTGTGCGTGTGTAAAGATACATTTATGTGGGTAAAATATATTCCGCTAAAAATATTACCAAGACTATATAGTTCTTGCTGTAGACATTGTCACTTGATTCTTCTTGAGTACTATGATTGAATGAACCATACATACCCATCTATCTAATCAACATGCAGGCTGGTGCATTTCCTCGAGTTAATTCAGCCATATCGACCTTGCGATTTTTCGGTGAAGATTTCTATTTAATTTTGTTAATCGTTCTCGGAATGACATTTGCTTTTTTGATGCAAATATATTAAAAAAATAAAAGCCGTCGAAGCTCTTCGTGATTCATTCTTTGTTCGCCCCGTAGATAAGAACACAATTGGTATAAGAAGATGGCGGTTTCTTATGAGCTGGCTGAAAAATATTTACAGCAGGAAGATGTGAAAAGGTGGGAATCGATCGAAGCCGACATGTTTAGGAGGTCGTTACATAAAAAAATGTCCGCTACACTCCATTAGAATAATCACAAGGCGAAAGAGAACGCACTCTTCAGATTGGATCATCTTTTGTTTATTTAGTGATCTCTTGTTCTTTGTCTTTTTTTGATTTTTGATGGCGTATTTTTCATCTACTTATAGAGACCGTGGCACAGATATTATTGAGTCCATTTTGGAATTAATAAGAGTATTTTCTAGCACTACTGTTTTATCCATTTCTTGTTGACTGATTGGTAACATTTCGATTGCTTCTCTCTAGTGATCGTAGAAGTTAAAACAAATACTGCTTATATACTATTAAATTGCTGGTCATGAGAGGATTTCAGAGAATGGCTATCGTGAACCATGCCCTGAGGTAGACTTTGCTTTATACATACATATATATATATATATATATATATATATATATAATCCGTCATAATTAAATCGAAGGTAGTAAAACAGATCCTTTGATTCCCAATGCTACACTAGTGGAAAAAATAACAAACGATATAACTCTAAGACTCATCAATGTTTTTACTTGCTTAAACCGTAATTACTGTAATAATGTAGTTAAAAATATTACGTTTTTATTGCAATATTTAAAAATCTTAAAAATTAATATGAAACTCTTTAAAAACTTATTCAAATTTTAAAAAAAGAAATTTATTGCTAGTACTCTTTGAATTTGTCTCTGAGGTAGATTCATTTTTCTGAATCAATCAATAAATTCAGATAATGCTCTAGTTTTTGGCTATTAATGCATTAAGTCCTGATGATAAGCATTGTTTTTATCTAACTTTTTACTGGTATCCTCAACTGTTGTATAATTGATCATTAGATTTCAGCCGTGATGTTTCCTGGACTTCTCAAATAGCCGCGGTTTTTTTAATCCACAATATTACAAGTGGATATATTTTATTTGTTTTATTCTGATTTCACTAAACTCAGAAAGAAACGTTTCAGTGTAGATTCTGTGATGACGAGCTGCGACCTTTTTAAGTAGTGAATAATTTCTGTAAACATATTTTAACAAAGTCATGAACCCTAAGGCAAATGTATCTATTAATATATTTTTACGTAATGCAAATATATGGAAACAAATGCGCAACACACTTGATGGGAAATCCAAATAGACGAAAATTCATATCATTTTATCGCAGTTTTATGTTTAGACTAGGATTTAATTACAATTTAATGTTTATACATTTTATTCTTCAAATATATATACAGAACGCGACACAAAAAAGAGGAACAAATAAAATATCGTCTGAACAATGTTGTACCATTAGTTCTTGTTTTCTGAGTTTGTTTTTGAAGAAGCTGCACTTTCTTGGGAAACGAATTCAAATTCACTTTGGTTTAATTCGGCGCAGAGATTTCGTAGAAACTACCACTTGCTGTGAAAGCCGTCTTGTGGGTTTGCAGGGCAATAGTTCTAACTGGCTCTTGACGTTTTGAACATGGGCCAGCGTACTCACTGTGAACTTTGAGCCAGAATTGCCTGTCTTATTATTAACCAAACTTTCAATGTTTGTAAACTGACCTACCAAAAGTGAGATCGTATGGTGATGAGAATTATTCCACCAGGTCATTCGCATCGACATTGTCTCAAGTTTAGATGTTTTTTTTTTTAAATACAGTTACGCAATCTTTGACTTTTCCTCAAACAAAAACTGCTTGTCAATTTTGTTATTCGATAAAACCTACAGATATGCTATATAACTCACCGGAAAAAGAAACAAAAATTTCATTAGAAAATATGAGTTTTTCCTTTTCCCCCTCTTTTTTGTTTCATACTATATATATATATATATGTGCAAACTTCATTAAAGTAAACAGACATGTTATTATGATTAAGCTGTCTGTTTAATTATTCATGCCTTTTTAGGAATTTTTACTTTGCAGAACTCAAATCATATAAGGATTTTATACTTTCGAGAACTGCGATAATTTTAGTTATTATCAAGAAATAAATGTTTTTCATGTGTAACTTTTATGTATATAGAGTCTTGCATATGATAGATTTCGAACACGGTAAGCACATGACTACCATAATCAAAATTTATATCAGTTAGTGTAGGTTTTCTCTTTTTTATTTGTAATGTCTCCATAATATTTTGTTCTTTTGTATGTGTATGGTGCTATTATGTATGTATTATCAACAAGTCTATCATGGAAAGGTCCTGGAAAATGTTGGTGTGTGTTTAAATGAAATCGGATTGGACTTTTGTGGCAAAAGAGCAATGCCAATGTTCTCTTCAAGTTTGTGGTGGTGTATCTAATGTAATTTTTTAAAACTTTGAATATTTGAGGAACACAATTCTTTAAAAGACATAGAAATTTGTAAACGACAGTGGTTAGATTTTGCAAATGAATTAATTTCATTGGAGAAGATGTTAGAAGTTTTGAATTTTTATAATAGATAATAAGATTGTTTGAATAGGTCAGTGCCTGTATTCATTATGTTTTTGATTTTTAAGAAATATTTATATTATTGTTTTTGTTCACGTTTTTGTTGTTTCCATTGGTTAGGTTACGAAGAAATATTTTGATATCTTAGTCAAGAAAATAATTTGGAAAGTCGTTATTGAGAAGCGTTTGTTTGAAATTGTACAGATTTGAAGAAAAGCGGTTGAATAGATGAATTCTCGTACACCCTAGTGAGGTAATTGAGTGAGGTAATTGAGTGACAAATAAAATTAAAGTGACAAGAATTTTCGCACGTGGGTGATTTAAATACTAAAATAGTGAAAGTCTTACTACTTGATTTTACAAAATCATCAAGTAGTGAAAGTTTACTTATTTGGAAAAGCTCATATGTCATTTTAAGATTATCGGTTTCATTTTTGCTGTCAGCTAAATGGTAGACATATAGGCAAAAATTTTACTCATAATTATTTACAAGTAAAACAAAATTAATTTTTGACAATAACTAAAATATAGCTGAAATCGCTCGAAAGTAAATTTGGAGAATACTTATATAATTTGAGTTCTGAAAAGAAGAAGAAAACAAAAGAACATATGAAAAAATTACATAAACATTCAATGAAAATAACATTTCTGGCATTTTTAATGAAACCTGCTTAAAAGAGAGATTGCTACCTCTAATATAGGATATATATATATATAATACTAATGAAAACATGGGGATTCGACTTACTTTACAAATTCGGACTTAAAAGATAAGGATCAGAATTTTTATGACGTGGTTTCTGGTCGGGTGAGTAATATACTCCACCTGTTTTCAAATATGTTCATAGATTTTAAAAGATTAGTTTAGTGCGGTAAAATTACGATATTGGAGTAAAAAGTCAAAACAAAAACAAATATAAAGTGAGAGAGAATAAAATTATAACAGTTCCTGTGGACTTATATATATATAATGCGATCTTGATTACGTTTAGCATGAAACCCACTGTCGCCTCTGGGCGTTCATTGACTTCTATGCCCTGTTTTATGTTTGCACACACACACACACACACACACACACACATATATATATATATATATATATATATATATATAATTGTTTACATAAGCTTTAAAAAGATTTTGTCACAAACTGACATAATAAATTTGGTACCAATCTTTTACTCAGTAGTTTGTGTTTGTACGCGCATGGATTTCATCCATTAAAAATCATCACACTTAAGGTATAGAAATAGAATACGAATCTGTAAACTTTCGATGGTATTTACTGTGTCAACAATTATATTAAAACGCAATATATAATCAGCTCTCGTCGAAAATTTATTTGAATTGGTCAATTCATGGCTATTTTAGGTAATGTTACAGACGGACAGACTAACGTAAGTCAAAGAATCATATATATATATATATATATATATATATATATATATATAGCTTAGTGTAATTAATATAGATTCAAAATGAAAAATGTGAGAGCCGAGTTCGAATTCCTGTTGAATTTGTTGCATTCACTTACGTGCAGGACATTAGGTTCCATAGTCTTGGCCAACAACCAGTCTATCGCTGAAAAAATTCTATTGTAGAGCGTGAAAATGGCTTTGCTTAATGAGCTGTGGATCGAAAAAGACGTGATTGCTCAAGAGTGTATTGCTATGCCTTTTAATTAACTTATATATGTATGTGTGTGTGTGTATGCGTGTGTCCCCAAATGCATTAGAGATATTTATCAAGCCCAGCTTTCCAAATATTTAAGGCCAGAAGTCTATTCTGTCTTCAATACTTTGTCATTGACCTCTGTCCTACTCAGGTTTTATTGGATGCTGAGTCATATTTAATGTCAGAATAATTAAATTGTATTCATTAAAATTACATACAGCTGCATAGGCATACTATGATAAATTTATATTCTCATTTGTTTCAATTTAAAACCCAATATTTTGATTATCCCAGCCAGTAAAACGACGCTGTCTTCCTTTCACTGACGTGAGATGTAGATATCAATGCTGGTATATTAACCTGGGAGTAATTTTTTTAAATTTCTCTCATTATCACTGTCCTCAGTCATTGTTAATGATATGAATGTCTGAAGGAATAAAAAGCGACTGAACTAAGGTTACTCTGACATTCGCTGGAATTACTTCTCAGAAATCCAGGCTGCAATTTGGCATTCCATTGTCCTAAAAAAAATCAAATAGTTCATTTTAAATATTAGCAGAAATTGAAGAAGCCCTATTCTGCGTTTAACAATATATTAGCTGTCGATATTGAAGCCACATGCAAAAAACATTAAATGGTGAAATTCCTGATAGCTTTTCTTTTTTATTTCTTGGGATTTAAGTTAATTCTACTAAGCTAGCCGTTAATCTTCTCATCAATGCTGCATTTTCTTATGATTTCAGCGATTTGTCCTTTAACAAAATATAGAAACTACATGAGATGTGCTCGTTTTTTAAGTGTGTCCGGATGTCAACCTCTTTGGAAGATGTATATGGGCAGAAAATAAGCAAATACCATGTTTACTTTTTACTGAGATTCTAAGACCCATTTTATGATTTGTAGAAAAAAAATGAAAAATGCAAAATTGAATTGTGTCATATTTAAAATGAAAATAGAACTTGCATTACATTTTATTGATCCAAGTCTTTATATATATATATATATATGTGTGTGTGTGTGTATTACTTAAGCATGTAAGATGTTATCCAATATTTAGGAATTCTTTGGAAAAATCCCCAAAGTTTTATTTGAAATAATGTACATGGAGAGAGATCAAGGTAATTGCAATAATGTCGTAGACAACAGAATGTTCGTGCCCTGAAATGCTTTCCATCCTAACTAAACCAATTTCGATTGTAATCGTTTGACCCTTCCAGGCTTTTTACGCAATCGTTAAATTTCTAGGCTCTATAGCCTTGGTTGGCAAACGTTTTATAGGTTTATTTAGATGATGACTCTAAAACGCACAATATGCAAAATGCATGTCATGTCAGTTGGACAATCTCTCTTAGCCGGAGTTAGTATCCAGTTGATTCACATGAAATCATCGATTAAATTTAATATTTTTGCATAAGCATGAATATTAAACTTTTTTTCTGACATTTTACTGATATATTCGACATGTTCTCTATAAAAATGAAGCTTAAAAAACTACGGTTCGGGTTGCCTTTGCCTAAACCGTCGACCGTCGACCTAAACCGCTGAGTAGGGTAGTGTAGACACATTAAATTACCAAAAAAAAACAAGACCTGTCAAAGGGCGGAACACTTCATATAATTCAACAGCCATCTTCACAAGCAATCGGTTATGGCTTAAATTGTCTTCACCAACTGACATTGACAAACGTTGCGACTACGCCACATCACCTGAAATAATGGACACACACACAGTGAAAATCATCCTGAGTGGAGGGGGATGAAACAAGAGTGAAAGACACCTGATCCATAACCAGATTTGACATTATATTCAGAGTGTTCAAACGGGGTATTTAATATATTATATTTAGTCGCTTATGCAGCACAACATCCAAATAAATGATTCAATTTTGTAATTCATTGTTTGTAAGTTTGTTTTAAAAGCCGGAGATACCTGTGGAAACCTCAGATTTGATATGCAAATTAATTATACAGAGAGGAATGTTTAACGTGATAGCATTTTGTTTTCATGAAAAAAGAGCAATTCTGTCTCTTTCCTGCTTCATGGAAATAACTTTTATATTAACAATTACCGCCTGTAAGTGTTTCATATAAAAAATATAATGTATCTTTAATCGGACAAGGAGAATATATGTGAGCAAAAATTAGTTCAGCTGCACCATTTCTCACTGAATGTATTTTCTTCTTTACATGACCGATACTATAGACAATAATGTGAATATGTTGTTACGATTTGCGGCTCGAAACACGTTGTCGTGACGAGTTCAAATTACAGTCGTGTTTGTTACTAGTGCTTTTGCGCAAATACTCTTGCAAAAAGTATGAATCCATATAAATTCCCCTACGCATGAGTTAAATAAAAAGGCAGATTAGACGTTCTAACAACCAATTTCAGAGAAGGATGTAGCATAGATGGACAAATTACTACACAGAAATTGGCAAGATCATGATATTCACAACGATTTCATTGACATGAATATAGTCAACCTAGATCCGCGGTGATTTATTAATATTATATCTGAAAATAAATTAGATGCAAATGAATATCGTCAACACAGTATTTTAATTGAAACCAAAAGTTGGAAAAGAGGTTTCTTCTATGATATACATGTTGTGTTTTTCCTCTTCATATAAGAAGTTACATCAAGCTAAATTCATTATGTTAATTTTATTAAGGAGAAAGACCCAAATAAAATAAATGATATCAACACATACTTTATTTTACTAATCTTTTAATGTGTCTCCTAATTAGTTACTATAACATAATAATTTATGCCGGTCGCATAATTAGATTATACTTGGAGAATCTGATGGGGTTTTTAGTGTAATGGATACCACATCGGAATGAAAATTCGGTAGAGACGAGTTTGAATCCCAGTCTGATTTATTGTATTCACTAACTCGGAAATATCCTTGGGTAATGTATGGATACAACTCTTATTTCCAACAGCAATATGTTGAATATCATACTTTTTGGGCCATGTAAGGTTGGTTGGTATCCCGTCTCCAGCAAAAAAAAAAAAAAAGTAAAACCTATTTAAGGAAAATTTTCGGCCTAGACAATTATGAATTTGATGAAACATAATAGCAGAAACGTGTATCGCTCATAAATGACTGAATTACTATAGAGGGCTTTTCACTAGGAATCAGGTGATAAGAAGTTGTCTTAGAAATCCATATTTTTCCACAATGCTTTGACCTATTTCAAATGGTATATGTTGTTTTGATTTTTCAGCAGATTTTCATTGATTCCTTTCTTTTTAGAGTGTATTTTGAAACAATTTTGCTAATTTCGCTAATAGTAATGAGTTCAACAATCCTATTCAAGTTACCTATTTTAAAACTTGTAAAGCTTTAAGGGATTATATCTGCTTTTTGTTCTTTCAACATTAATATATACTCTCTTTAAATGGCCTGGACATTAAAGTCCAAAAATGCTGCACAAGACAAGGTCACTTATTGAAACTCTGTTGTGTGTTTTGACGATCACACTCTACACATTTTCCTACCCAGCACCGCTTTTAAAAACGGAAGTTAGTGAGAAGATTATAACTGTTTTAATGCCAGGTATATATCATCTGACAAGTATAACTCAGCTTTTAAAAAATAATTATGACTATGTCCAGTTGTGCTAGTTGGCATTCAGTATACTGCAGAAAGAAACGACAAGTTACTGTGGAAAAATCTTTGCGTATATCGAAAGAGACATGATCCTCCAAGCTTCTATCACCTATCTTACTTACGACATATTTACTTAAATTCCATAAATCTAAAACTTTTATCCAAAATAAATTCCACAAGTGTGGTTATGAATCTTCATAGAAATTCTAAGAATTTTCAAGAAATAATCCATCCCGAATTTTTGTATATATAGTTTTTGACAGAAGCAATAGCAGACATTTCACGGTCACAGAATTAAAGAATAGATACACCATCATTACAACCAGCTGCGATTAAGATTTTGACCTCTAACCCGACTTACCCAGTCATTTCAACTTCGCCAGATAATTTTAAAGTCGATCAGCATTTGGATCGTTATCGATATCGTATTTATCTGGTTAAAACGAAAGACAAACATATTTAACAATGTTCATCGCATTGATAGGGATACAAAAAATTAAATTTAGAATTCAAGTAACCCGTACGTGCATTGCAACATTTTTAATAAAAAAGAAGCCTTAACTGCATTTTCTTCAAGATTTGAAACGGCATAATTACATCCTATTTCTAATCTGATACTTTTGAAACGGATCAGTTCAAATAAAGATTAAAGTCAGACACACATGCTTCGAGCAAGTTTTCTTCTTTTTCTCCCCTTTGTGATATAATCAAATTATTTTCTTTTTCCACTTCAGGCATAGATTAGTTTTTTTCCAGATTGTGCTTATAGAGAACTCGTTTTCCCTGTACATTAAGCAATATAGAAAAGTGCGCGTCCCGACAAAAAATGAAAGACTGAAATAAATAATACTATGGTGAGCATATCGATCACAGTAATTTTAACAAACGCTTATATTATAGAGATAGATTATTCATAGTTAAATATTACCGAAAAAGAAAATTCTTTTAAAAATAGATCACCTTTCAGAATAAAAAAATTTAAATAATTCAGGGTTAAAAAAATTGAAATTATGATTTGCTATCAGTTGATTTTTACACATACACACACAAATATATATATATATATATATATATATATATATATATATAATTACTATTTTATTTATATGAGTATGGCACTTTTAGCTCGGCAATCCCTTAAAAGTAAAAATATTTAAGAATCAACTGATTATAATAATAACAATTAACTATGTAAAAATGTAAATTAACAATTAATAAATTACTTAATTACAAAAAAGCTTAATGATTGTTTATTTAGCAATAAATTACATCATTTAGTATGCTATACAGTTTGTTTTAATTTTGACTGAATCTCCAGAATATATTTTTAAGCATTCTGAAATTTGAAAATTTTGTAAACTTAAAGTTATTTTTTTCTTATAATTACATCGCCCCACGCAAGGCATTTTACTTCCACTGTTTTGTAGGGGGTTACATAAGAGGAAAGTTCTGAGAAAGACTGACAGGTTATAGAGGGTATCAGGAAGTGGGTAAAAGAAGGATGATAACACAGATGAAAGTGGTGTGAACGGAGAAAGGAACATGTGAGATAGGATACAGGTTAGTGAGATAGATGACTATTGAAATTACACTTAAATTCTTGCAGATTGTAGCTGTCGAGTGAGCAAGTAATTGGAAGGGAATTCTACAGGCGGAAAGTGCGAGAGGAAAGTTGCTGGAGGAGAATTTTTACAATTGGTTTCACAGTAAAAAGTTGGGACCTAGTTGCGAAGGATGTGGCTCGAGTAAATTTATATAGAGGGGGGCCACAGTAATCTACGTTTTGTAGAAAAGACAGATGGAAGCTATATTGCGCCGGTGGAATATTAACTGTATCTTAACTGCCAAGTCGGAATCTGTCACATTACAGATTGTCCGATGGATTTTGTAAGGAACACCTAGGTGGATAGTAGTAGCACCTGATCAGATATGGCAGCGGTATTCAATGCACGGGCGTATGGTAGATTTATATATGTGCAGGAATGGAAAAAAAAATCTTTTTGCTCTTACACAGAGAAACGACTTTCTTAGCGGATTTACCTATGGATTCTATATAATCATTTCACTTGAGGTCTTTTGAAAGAGTTAAGCTGAGGAGGCGCAGTGTTTTGCTTTCATGGAGACTAGCCTGATCTATGCTATTGGGGCTAGAAGCGATTGTCTATGATGGTTGATAGATAACAGCTTTGATTTGGAAGCATTAGTATTCATGAGTCATTTCTTACTCAATGTCTGCCGTGGACCGTACGTCATTTTCAAGCTCGGCAGCAAGATTTGTCAACAACAGCTGATATTTGATCTGCTTATTTATTTATTTATTTTTTTTTTGCTTTTTCGATTTTTTATATGCTTATTAGTGTCTATAGATACAATTTTAATTACCATAGTGCTTCCAAGATAAAGTCCATCTGAGAACGAATCGGTTTGGTGATAGAATGATAGCATATAGCTTTAATGTCTGTTATCTTTATAGTTTACAATGCCCAATATCAAGCATAGAGCGCATGTAAATATAAAATGAATATTGAAGTCAATACCCATTT
>JBBBDQ010000190.1:7092500-7295000 GCA_037127315.1 Ascarosepion bandense
CTGTTTAAGACGACTTTCATCACACGGTTAGATAGGAACGATTAGATCAAATCAAGCAAGCGTCCAATGATACCATAGCCCTGCAGCTTGTAGAAAAGACTAGCGTTCCAGACCCCTATCAAATGCATTGGAGATAACTTGTGCAACAATACGAGCTTCGCTGTACTTAACGAGGGCCTGGTATATGTATTCGCTGATGGTAGTTAGTACATTAGCAGTAGAAATAGCAAAGCGGAAGCTATAATGTCTGTGGGAGAATAGTTTATTGACTGTGAGATTTTAAACTATTTCAGCATTGTTGATAGACTCGAACACTTTGCCGAAAATCGGTTGGTTGATAGAACGACAATTAGAGGAATCCGACGATTTTTCATAGTTTTTAAATACAAGTACCACAGAAAAGAACTTCCAGCAGGTAGGAAAACAAGAAACAGATAGGCAGTAATTATAGAGTTCTGAGAGGACAGAAGAGAGTCCAGGAAAGCATTTCTTGAAGACAATGACCAGTATTTCTTCGCCTCCGCTTGCTATCTGGGAGGTCAAGCTTTGAAATTATGTTAGGGATCAGAAGAGAAGTTATGTAAATATCTTTCAGCTGTACCTAAGTTGTGAGAGGAAAATCGGGTGAGAATACTTCAGACAAGTCAAATGTGGAGTTGGAGAAGAATATCCGAGCAAGGCACTTGTCCACTGTGGCTATGAGAATTTCAAATTTATTGATTATAGGAGGGATAAATGATTTGCACCTTTTCAATACACCTTTGCAGAGTCGCCTGTGGTCTTCAGAGCCAAGCAATGAAAGAATCAATATTGGATTTCACGCAGGAGGAGACCTCCGAGGAGTAGACTTAAACAGAAGGACGATGTTTTTTTTTCTAAAAGACGCCAAGAAGAAATTCACGGAACGAGCCCCAGTATGCACGTTGATAACAGAAAGTATTTTGCTAGTAGAAGGTTCTTGGTTTGAGGGAACAGAAAAAGCTGTTTAGAGACACTACAGCATGGTCAGAGTTGCCATTTAGAAAGAGCTGCATATCAGGACATGAGTCAATGACACAAGTAAAGAAATCTAGAAGAAAAAGGCGTCTTTTAGGGTTATTAAGGAAAACGCGTTGGAAAGTCTACAACTTGCATGAGAGATCTATTGATTGAGAATTCCAGGGTTTGAATACTAGCAAGATTAGTGATAAAGTATTTAAACCACTTGGCATGATGGCTATTAAAGTCACAAAGCCCAAATATATTTTCAAACGGATGTAGGGAAAATGGTGAGTATAATCTGGCCGATAGGAAAACCTACCTACTCTTTTTGGATAAATTGTTATTTACTAAGTATTAACTACTTAAAAATTCATAAATCCTTTATTGATTCAACAAAGGATTAAAACCGACAAAGTGACACCTCCGAAGGAAAATCATCCAATAAATCTTAAATTAGTTTCACTACCAGTTACGTAAATTACTTCGAATTTTCAAAAAGATTAACTTTTTTATTAATTGAATCAGCTAACAACGATGCTTTTTTGACAAGGCGATCTTTAGCATTCCAACATATTAATCGCGGAGACAGAGAAAAAGAAATCAATTGAAAAATACAGACATGAATAAATACATAGTTCAGCAGCAGAATAAAACGAAAGGAACAAAGAAAACCAATATAAAAAAGTGATTTCAAACGAGAAACGCTATGAAAGTTTAAGCAATCAACGACCATGACAAAAACACCAATTAGAAATAAAGTAAAATATATATTATATTAACATAAGCAGATCATACACACCCATGCACACACAAACATATATATATATATATATATATATATATATATATATATATATATATATAACTCTGTCTATTTACTTTATGTATTTTTTCATATTGTCTGGTAAACTTAATAGCAGTACCATTAAAAGAAGGAAGAAATTTACAATATTGATACATTATTATTTTTAGAATCCGATTTAAGTTATTGTCTTACATAACCCATTTTCAAAGACGACAAATTACATTATAGTATAACAATTCAGTACAGTTATAATATAACAATAAAGCTTAGATTGGATTATAAAGAAAAATATGTATAAATATTGTAATTTTCTTTTATTTAATGATAATGCTATTAAGCTTATAAGACAATATAAAAGATTTACATAAAATAAACAAAACATGTGTATATTATTTAATGAAACATGCATTAATGAAAACATGCTACTTAAATATACAAACCTTATATATATATATATATATATATATATATATATATATATATATATATATATAATTGTAATTAAATTTGTATTTTATTTAAAATTAATTCAATTTACAGACTGCTTTTTTCCGGTGTGATATATCATTGTTGCTTCAAGATTATTTTCCTAGCCTTCTCTGCAGACCAGCATTTTTAAAAACCAAAAAGAAAGAATCTGATCGGACACATAGGGATCTTTGAGTATGATTAAACTATTTTTAGTTCGGTTAAGAGTTCATACTTTTTCTCAATTTTTCATAATTCCTTAATTTTTAATAATGTTAATGTTTATTTATTTACTATTATATCATAATACAAAACAAATTATCGGATATATGTAAGTTAATGTATATCTTTTTCTACAGAATTTTGAACCATATTCTAAGGTAAACAGTTTGAAATGTTTACTTATAACATTTATTTCATTACGTTTATTTAATAGATTTTAATTCTTAAGAAATTTGTTAATGTATAGTTTTTCATATAGACTGATGAGACATAAATCGTTTAATAATTTACATATGGTGTTTTTAAATTTTCGATTTTATTTTGGGATATATATATATATATATATATATATATATATATATATATATATATATATATATATAAAATGAAATTGGTTATAAACAACCGACAGTTTGAAATGATTTGTTTAAAAATTATTTTGATCGATACTCGTATTAAAGTAGATATTCTATTTATAATCAAACCGTATAATATATTCATTTCTAGCGGTCTGATTATATACTTTACAGTTTTTTACAAAAACGTGTGTCATCCGGCAAAATTCGAACTTGCGACTCCTATGCACATAATGAAACCTACCAAGTTATAGGCTTAATTTGACTTTGTTTTGACTGATCGTTATTCGTGGACGAGAGGTCTAAGACGCCTCAGTCACACATTTTCGTAACAAATTTTATCGGATATAATCAAGCCGGTAGAAAAATATGTTGGATAATAAACAGAATAAATATTTAAATAAGAGTATCGATCAAAAATAATGTTCAAACAAATCATTTCAATATATATATATATATATATATATATATATATATATATATATATACATTGATTGATTCATTGATTGATTGTTTAATACTTAGTATTTGGTCATAATAGGGTTAGACCACTATACATTTGTATTAAAATGTGTTCTATACAATTATATTGTAAAACTATTGAATATTTTCCATTTTTTAATATATATATATATATATATATATATATATATATATATATATATATATATATATATATTTGGAGATATTCCGATCTGAATACATTTTTAGAACGCTTGAATAGATCAGCAATTTATCATCTTTCAATATTTCTTTATACAAACATATCCTTAAGGACCATCTTTAGAACGGTTTGCTTTTAGGAATTTACAGCTTTTATGTGGTTCGTTTCATTTTCACTATCTTTTTCCTCAACGCATTCCGCTTGTTATTGCGTTTCTTTCTGTTGGACTCAAAGCTTTATTTTATACAATTCTCATATTCTTATTCATATTTATCTGTTCTATATATGCGTTATAGTTTATGTTTTCATTTTTATCGTTTGTTTTATTTTTTTAAATTATACATTTTCTTTCAGTTACATTGTTCCTTGTTCATTTTTGTATCGAGTATATTCATTTTCTCTTCTATCTTTATTTTTATTTTTTTTATTAATCATTTCAACCCAAGCAAGGCACTCCACTGCTACTATTGCGCTTGGGATTACATAGAGGAAGGTAAATAGGAATATTGGTTAGATATAGGAAATGTCAGAAGGGGGGTGATAGATAGTTGGGTGGGTGGGAAGAGTGTTTGAAAGAATGGAAGCAAGTTAGTTTGTTAGGAGGTGTCTATTGACCTTACATTTAAACTCCTGGAGATTGTAGCCGTTGGGGAAGCAGTCTTGTGGAAGGGGATTCCACAGTCGGGAAGTGCGAGAAAATAAACTGTTGGAGTAGAAGTTGCGGTTGCATTTTATCGGTTTCACTGTAAAAGGGTGGGATCTAGTTGCTAATCTAGTGCAAATTCGAACCTCGGGGGCACCGTGATCTAAGTTCATCTGAGCAGAAGCCGTGAAATTATTTATAGAAGAGACACAGGGAAGTCACGTAGCGCCAGTGAGAGAGAGACTGCAGGCGGTCTGCTAAGTCGGTATCGATCACATTACAAACCCTCCGCTGTACCTTGTCGAGAAACCCAAGGAGAATAGCAGGGGCACCCGACCAGATATGGCAACAGTATTCAATGCACGGGCGAATTTTATGTCCAATAATTATCGCTTTCATGTTTCTATACATATTACTTATCATATTTCTTGAATAACTTCAATTTCTTCTTTCCTTCCAGTTTCATCAAGAAATGCAATAGTAAATAGAGGTAGTATTTTAGTGTAGCATTGCAAACTGATGCAAAATCGAAATATCAACACTAAAAACACTAGTTGTCTTAAAGATCCTCGTCAGATCAGTAATGCGTCCGTGTATTGAATACTACTGCCACATCAGATCGGATGCTCCTGCTTTTCACCTCGAGTTTCTTGACAAAATCCAACGGAGTATCTGTAATGTGATCGGTCCCGACTTGGCAGCTCAGCTTCAGTCACTCCCTCATCGACGTAATGTGGTTTCCCTGTGTCTACAAATTCTTTCACGGCTTCTGCTCCATGAACTTAGCTCACTGGTGCCACCTATGTATGAATTTACTCGAGCTACTAGACTTGCAACTAGGTCCCACCCTTTTACAGTGAAACCAATAAAATGTAACCGCAACTTCTAGTCCATCAGCTTCTTATCTCGCACTTCCTACTTGTGGAATTCCATACTTGCTTCCCCGACAGCTACAAGTTCCATGAATTTAAATGTAAGGTCAATAGTCATCTCCTATCTCTCTGACTCGCATCCTTTCTCTCATGCTCTTTTCTCCGTCCACTCTACTCTGATCACACCTGTATTCTCATCCTTCTCTTACCCACTTCCTGACACCCCTATAACTTGTCCCACTTCCTCATCCCTTTCCTCTTATGCAATCCCCTGTCACCAGTGGCCGTAAAATTGCCTTGTTTGGGGTAAAATGATTAAAAAAATAAGTCATATATGTTCTCAAACTTGTTCAGAAATATCTAAATATTTGCTGTGTACAATTGCTTTCTCAGGACGATATTTAAAATAGCTTTGAGCGAATTAAACCTGTTGGTCATAGAGAGGCCCTTTATTTCTTAGAACTATGATTTTGTGCATGCTTGTTTATATAGAGTAAGGACAGAACTGGTGCTACACGATCACAAACTACTACATGTAACACGTAACGGAAAATACATCACTTGAATGTGATTCTACAGAAGGATGTTGCGGTTATCATAGATTGAGCATGTGAGCAATGATGAGGTTTTGCATTAGATGGAAACGAAAAATATATTAATACTGAGCATCAGGAAGAAACTGCTAAGGTTTCTGGGACATTCAAGGAGGAGAGAGGACTTGGAGAACCTGATACTAACAGGCCAGATAGAGCGAAAAAGAGACCGGGGAAAGCAGCGGATAACATATTTCAAGAGCCTGATCAGGTGGATAACAGAATGAGAGTTGTGTGGTGTAACAGGAGAAAGCGTGCTAAGAGCTACCCGGGATAGGGAGATGTGGAAAGCCATGATCGCCTACGTCCTGAAGGGACAGGGCACATAGAAGAGTACTTTCAGAATCAGCAACGACTAATATGTATCTCAAAGAGATATAATGAAGATGGATATTTACTGTCCTCACTACCTCAAACAAAAGAAAACTCCTTAATAATATAAAGGATGATAACTGTTAGTGAACTCGCGAAAACTGTTTGCCTGAAAAATTGTTTTAAGTAGTTTTACTAAATTTCAATTTAAAGAAGCATTGGCTACTCAATCAATAACTACCGAATGTTTCTTTTTAAGGGAACAACTAATGCTACCATTATCATTATTTTGCCAATATAGTTAGTTTGTCATGTAGGGTTTCTTTCTTTTTTGCTACTACAGTTTTTTGTGAATCTTCTTTTTCAATAAACTCGCTATTCTCTTTCGATTTAATTATATCGTTAGTATTTTTCTCTATATTCATTTTCCTCCGATTTGATTTCTTTATTTTTTTACATCTGATTGAAAAACACAACTCTTTTTATCTTACTCTTTTTCCCATATTTCTTTTTTCTTAAAACCATTTCCTCTTCGAATTCTTTTGTTTCGTTTCTCACGTTTCCAAATCAATCATTGGATCTGAACTTTTTTTTGTGTGCCACAGTTTCATTAGATTTTGAAATTGGTATCTACCAAAATGGCATGCACGTTGAAATATCTTGTCAGATGCTCGTTTCTTTTAATTTAAGCAGAAAATGAAAAGGAAATAAGTTCACTCGTTTAAATTATGTCGGAATCTATGCTTAAAATATTATATATATATATATATATATTTTCGCTAGCACAAACATTGAACTGAATTGTTGAGTTGAAAACATTACAAATCATGAATATTTGAAACAATGTGCATTTTAAGAAACCACACCATTGATAGGTCTATAAAATCTTAGAACTCACCTCTCAAGTGGTAAGCATAAGTTTTAAACGATATCTCTATAAACGACGCTCTTAGATTTATGCATATAGACATTTAAAATAATTATTCAGACTATGATTAAAAGACAATTGTTCTTCTTCTTTCACCGTGTCCCTTCCGAACGTAGGGGATCATTGACTTCCACTTCCCACCCTCTCTTGTTGCTCGTAATATTTTTTTCTTTTACTATCTTTCCCACACCCTCTCCCGTCATCCATTTTCTCACGCCTATCAAATATGTCTCGAGCTAAGTTTTCTTCTCGTTTCCATTTTCTCCAAAACTTTGTTGTTGCTCACGTGCTCAATCGATAGCATCCTCAGCATTCCTCTGTAGAACCAAATTTATGCTACCTCGAGCCTCTTCTTCATTCTTTAAGAGATCGTCTAAAATTTGCTGCCATACAAAAGGACAGATATCAAATAGCAGTCCAGTACACTTTTCTTTGTTCCTAATGAGATTTTCCTGTCTCCCAGAACTCTTGATAGGTTTTGAAGTTCGCCATTGGCCATAAAAATGCGTCTTTGGTTCGTAGTGTGGCATCTTCCATAGTCAGTCAGAACGTTTCCCATGTATTTAAATTTATTTAATTGTACCATAAATCACACAAAGTTTGTTAATTCATACACTAATGAAATACTTGTCAATATATACATAAGAGCAAATGGATAATTTTTCAAATAAGCTAATTATGAATTCTGAGTGCATCACAGTGTACTTTAACGGAAAACTTATTAAACTATGTAATCATGAATTTCACTGCTCAGTCACAATCTCGATATTTGTTCCGTCACTTTTTTCGTCTTTTTTTTTTTTTAGAATATGCTAAGTTTTTAGATATTAATTTCTAAATGAAATACGGAATTGCGTATATAACAAGGCACGAGTCTAAGTTTTATTTTTGCATAGTCCTTAACTAGGCAAAATTCTACGTATATTCGCTTTTGGAGAACCAGTATGATAGACCATCATAACTACTAGTCATATATGATAGTTAAAAAATAAATTTCGAATACAGAAACATATGACAATTTCCAACGCAAATTGCCATGAAAAAATCTTCATAACCGACCACGGAATCTGAGCGCGATGAAAAAATTGAATGTTGTGGTTTTATTGCGTTAATTTCTTTCATTTATTAAAACGCAATGAATCACTAAATGCACATTTAAACGTTCAGCAGCTGTAACATTCATAAAGGAGAGAAATTGGTATAGGTGAAAAAAGTGTGAGAAGCTGTGAACGTTTTGTCTAAAGTGTACAATTATTATTATTATTATTATTATTATTATTATTATTATTATTACTTGCCTTTTGTATAATAAATTAAGTACCCATAACAATATTTATGTCGTTACAGGTGATTCAAATTCAAAGTTGACTCTCTTCAGGCAAATATTTTTGATTCTACATACCGAGATCCGGTTGTCTTTTTACAAAGAACCAATGTAAAGTGACAAATATTCCTAATTATTTTGAAACGATTAAGAGAAAATTACTATTTTTAAATTTTTAGAAATGATTTAAAGAAATAATAGAAATTAAACCAATGGCTAAAAGAAATACAAGAGTTCCTAAATATATAAAAAAAACATAATTAAAGTAAATAATACATTTCAGGATTTGATCAAAGGAAATATATCTATTTTTAAATGTTTAGAAATGATTAAAAAATAAAATCTCAATGCTAATATGAAATAAGATTTTTTTTTCTTTTTAAGGCATAAAAAAGAATGATTTGTGGTCACATCTCTTGAATGTATAAGAGAGGTGAACTTTCGAGTATAGTGTTGACTGCTGACATGAAGGTAGAAAAGGAAAAAGGAAAGACAGGACTAACAATCAACTGTAAGAATATTGCATGTTTTTTTAGGAAAATAAACATGCCAACATGGGAATTCAAAACTGTAGATACCAGAATTAAACAAGCGCAAAATTTTATATTTATTGGAATTGTTTTGATAGATGAAAGAAAGGCCATGCCAAATTCTGAGGACACATTGAGACAGCCTTCCGAAAGCTAAGAAAAGTATTTAAAAACAAAAACATTTAATTAGAAACAAAGAAAATATCAGTTAACTCCTGTATAATGTTGGTCCTAATATCGGTGAATGTTGGACCATCTCATCACAGGTGGGAAAGAAATTTGAAACGAAAGAATTATGGTTCTGCAGAAAGATGCTGAGAATTCAATGAACTGAACATGTAAGCAACGACGATAATGTAGAGAACATAGAAACAAAAGGACAACTTATGCAGAGAGTAAAAAAGAATTTAAATTTCTGTCACATAATGAAAAAGAAGGTTTAGAAAATTTAATACTCAGTAAATATTGCAGGTCAGAGAAATTAAGGAAAGCAGCGCATAGCCTATCGAACGAGCTTGTGTTAATGGTTGGCAGAACTGGGATTAGGCGAGATAGTAAAATATCAAGGTTTACGAAGGACAATAAGTTGTGGGGAGTCATGATCGTCTACATGCTGAAGAAATGTGGCACGTCGTAAAAGATATAAACAAAATTCGTATTTGGTATAATTGTGAAGTTTGTATTTTCTAACGAGTGTCAGGCTACAACACGAGGAAAAAAGCCACCCGAGTTTTGGTAACATGATCTATAGTTCAAGTATTATGTACATACTCTCTAGCGATAAAAGTAGTGAATGTACGGAAGAATAAACAAAATCAATCAATAGCAGGTCTCTTATAATGGTTATTGATTTACTCAGCTCTACTGAATATGCGAAATAACTTTTTTCTTCGAGTGACAATCTGGATATAGACTTTGAATCAAATGTTCATTATCGATCAGGTTTTGCTACTGCAAGCAGATGGATTTTGATAGAACCTACCTTGTAAACAGCTAACCACTAAAAAAAAAACGCGTTACTGACCTCAAAGATCTTTGCTTATTTCCAAAAAAATATTCATAATAAAGTACCAGTGGGCTACTGTGTTATTTAAGTTAAAAATCTTTATAGTAGTTTGCCAAGATACTTCTCAACACTCCGAGCAAGTTACCAAAAAACAAAACTAAATAAATACGGACTGTCATCTGCTATCAAAATAACTGCCCGATTCAGTCACCGGAAGTGCAAGGGTTTCAGTTAATCTAAAATATACGGCAGAACCATTTGCAGCCGCCGGCCATTTTGTTCGTTTTGCGTTTCAATTTTTTTTCTTTGCTCGTCTTATTTTACGATTTCACACTACATTGCCGCGTACCAAGAATGGCGCAGAATCGGTTGCATCAGGTAACCTTTCCTAATAACTCAACAGCTAACCTGCTCGAGCGCAACTTATTTGTTTATCCCAGTGCTTATCGAAAGATCCTCTGAGACTTTTCAGCTTTGTACTGGTTCGAATGAGTTTTGACTGGTTGTGAAGGTCCGAAGTAAGAGGATGGTGAGAAAGGCAGTGATGATCATGGACAGAATACATGACATATTTATTGATGCCTGATCGATTCAAACAAGTATCAAACGAACCTTGTAATATTATCTTTCCTAAGGGTTGGCTTAATATATTGATTAACGTTGCTCCTTGTCTATTCCAAGAAAACATCCCGGTTAGAATGTGTATCTAAATTAGAAAACAATAACGCAGAATAAGTAACACAAAAGTACATACATATACAGTAATCTTCAGTTGCATGTTTAAATTCTGAAGATACTGCAATGCGGCCATTTTACGTATATCTATCTATTTCTCTATCTCTTTGTCAATATATATATATATAGAGAGAGAGAGAGAGAAAGAGAGAGATAACAGGCTGGTGGAGTTTTTTTTCAAAATACAGTTATATGGAATAGATTTTCTTTATTTATAATTTGTATTCAGTTTTGTTCAAACCTCGTTGAAACACAGGTGCCTGTACAATCGAAGTTAAGCAACGTCAGGCCTGTTCGGCACCTAGCTTCGTGAGCGATTAGAAATACACGGTGAAGTAAGCTTGAATATGCAGGGTGAAATGGATAATGGCTCGGAATTTTGAATCGGAGCGCTGAGTTCAAATCCGATTTCGGTTCGTTATATTCACTTGCGTATTTGTGAAACGTATGAATTCCCTATTTCTCCCCAAGCTATAGGTAAAATAGTAAAACATCTATCACTAAACAATTTTTTTATCTTAGAATCTAAAATGTATTTTCTTGCTTTAAATAACCTTTCAAACAATCATATTAAATTAAATCAATTCACTGGTGCACAGATTAGACGCACACGCACGCACTCACGAACACAGGTATATAGATAGATGGAGACACACACACACAGAGGGAGAGAGAGATAGAGATGGAATTTTTTGTGTTCATTTTAATGTCATGAATGGTACAATGTTGACGTCGACAAGAACGTCAACTTAGAGTGTCACTCAAATGGAAAATTACTTGTGAAAATCTGTCTGGTAAAAAATGTCAGATTCTTTTAGCTGGCATCAAAGCCAGACAAACATTTTGTTGTATTTTCAAGGTAGCAATTCAATATGTCTCGATTTTGATTTGTTCTTGGCGTAATTATTACATTTTCTCTCCCTCTAGATTCTCTCTCTCTCGCCCTCTCTCTCTGTTTTCTTGGTTAAAGTCTTCTGTGTCTGTTTATTGCATTTTACTTTTTCTTTTTTTTTAGTTTGTTTTCCTTTTTAATCTTGTTTTACTCACCACCATCTTTTCTCTTTGTTCTTTTCTGCAGGATGCGTCATATTCATTTTCAGGATTTTCTACTCTCTAATCTCATATCTTTTTTTCATAGTTTTCTTGAATCTATTCTTTTATTTTCTCTTGTCTAATATTTCATTCTTTATTTTATATTCTCTACTCTATCATTCTTTATTTTTCTAATATCTAACCTTGTTTATTTTCCAACGCTCTGTCCTCTTATTTTTTTTATTTGCTGGTCTTTTATTCCTATTTCTTTTTATTCTCTACGCTTATCCTCCTTATTTTTCTACTGTTTAACTTTACTTTTTATCTTTCTACACTCTACCTTCTAATTTATTTATTTGCCAGTCTTTTATTTCTTATTTTTTATTCTCTACTCCATCGTCTCTAATTTTATACCATCGAACCATATTTTTTTTATTTGTCTACGCTCTACTCTCTTATCCTTCATTCACTGAGTACCCCATGATTTTAGCCTTTGCCATATTTTAGCTACGCTTGGAAAATAACCTACACCCTTATTTTTTTTATTCGCTAGTCTTTTATTTTATATTTTTAAATATGTTAATTTTTTTATTTTCTATCTAATATAATTCTTATTTCCCTTTTCTTTTTCTGTCCTGGGTATGACGGTAAACTGCATCCGGCAGCAAGGCCTCTGATTGGGAGGTTGTGAGGAGCATGGAACCACCTCTTTATTGCTGTTGTACCCAGGTCAACTCTGACCCGGAGTGGTAGCACCTTTTAGGGTCCCAGCTATGGGCAAATAGCTAACTCCAAACTGGGGTCAAAACACTATTAAAGTATGAAATATACTTTTATAGAAATATATATGTAAATACCTTTATAGAAAAATATACACTTTTGAAGGAAACATATTACCAACAATAATTTTTTTAAGTTATTGCCATCGTACATTTTTGAAGGAAAAAAAACTACCAGCAATAAATCTTTGAATACGAAACTAAAAGACATCTTTAGTTTTCTAAAATAAAATAACAAATTTTTTTCGTCAAAATCTGACTAAATCAACTTTCTTACTGTAACCGAACATTAAAAAAAATCTTTAAACTCTACCTTTTCGGCATTAAATAACCCAAATAGGTTGATATGCCGTTAAACAAAACTCAAATCAAACCTTTTCTTTTTCTTCTTCATTTGTGCGCTATGTCTCTACAGAACGCAGACAATCATTGCCTTCCACGTCTCCTTAACCATGGTAGCTCTCAGCACACTTTCTCCTGCTACTCCACCCATACACGCTCTGCTATCCACCTGCTCAGCCCCTTCAAATATGTTATCCGCTGTTTTTTGCTGTTTCTCTTTCCCTCTATCTGACCTGTGAGCATCAGATTCTCCAAGCCTTTCTTCCTCATTACATGTCTAGCATTTTTATATTTATTATCTCATACACTATTTTTTATTCTTCTATAAATTATTTAGTTTTGATTTTTCTACGATTCATACTCTTCTTCCACATTTTTTATTGTCTAATTTTGTATTCTTTATTTGTATGCTTTAATCTATCATTCTTTTTCAACCTTCTAATTTTATTTTCTATTTTTCTCCGTTCTACATTCATATCCTTTAATATTTCCTTCTCTACCATTCTATTGTTTATTACTCCACCCTCTACTTCTTCATTCTTTATTTTCCTACTCTATAATCTCTTACACTTTATTATCGGGGATTCACTATTACAAATCGTTTTTCTCGATTTCTCATCCTCTTTTGTCTTCTGTATCCGATGTTCATACTCTTTGACTACCTTCCGTCTTTCTTGTTTCTTGACTTGGTTTTTTTTTTTTTTTTTTAATTATATCACCCCCAAACAAGGCGGTAATGCCACTGAAGCGCAGGAGGCTACGTAAGAATGAAAAGATTGGAAAAGAGAAAACCGGGAACCACATCCTAAACAGGGAACAAGGGATGAGCCTCTACACCTGTTCGATAGATGTGGGTGGAGTGTAAACCGAGCGATAGTTTAGTCTATCTACTCCATTTGAGGAAAACAAAAGAAAGAAAAGAGTGAAAAGATTGGAAAAGAGAAAGCCGGCAAACACATCCTAAACAGGGAACAAGGGATGAGACTCTACACCTGTTCAATAGATGTGGGTGGAGTGTAAACCGAGCGATAGTTTAGTCTATCTACTCCAATTGAGGAAAACAAAAGAAAGAAAAGAGTGAAAAGATTGGAAAAGAGAAAGCCGGCAAACACATCCTAAACAGGGAACAAGGGATGAGCCTTTACACCTGTTCAATAGATGTAGGTGGAGTGTTTAACTGTTTGTTGTGGTGCAGTAGATATAGGTTCGAGAGGAGAAATCGGAGGGCTTTGTTCGGATTCAAGTTGCATTCGATTACGTGCAAATATCTTTGGGGAAGATATTAATACGTCTCCTCCCCAGTTATAGGTTAAATAACAGAACAGATTTGATTCTATAACCTTAGTTGTCAACCAGTCTACCGCAGAATGAAATGGCAAAATATTTTGCTCAGTCAGTCATGTCACGAAAGAGACATGATCGACCAATCGTATATAACGCTTGGGATTTAACTGACTGATATAATCATTGACTCCTCCCTACTTTTCTCATTTATCTTTTTCTCGTTTTGTTTTTGTTTTCATTCATGCTTTATTTTATTTTATTTATTTATTTTTTTTTTTTGCTTTTGCTTATTATTCACTTTATCTGGCTTATACGGAAACAAAAACGAATGACTTGGATGTCCACCGTCATAGAAATACTTTTATTCGTTCTCTTGAAATGTTTTTTTAATCATATCACCCCGAGCAATGCGGTAACGCCACTGATGTGCAGGGGGCTACATAAGAGAAAAGATTAGAAGAGAATGAAGAGAAGGACGAACCAGTTAGAAAGGAGCAAGGGAGGGATAGGAATACAGGTGTGATGACAGTTGCAAAGGTAGAGTGCAGGGAAAGGATATACAGGGCGGTGTGGAAAGAACTGGGGTCAAGTAGTTAAGAGATAAGTATTGACCTTGCATTTAAATTCCTGGTGGTTGTAGCCGCCAGGAAAGCAAGAATAAGGAAGCGAGTTCCACAGGCGGGATGTGCGAGAAAAGAAGCTGGAGGAGTAGAATTGTCGTCTGCATTTGGTTGATCTAACTGAATAGGTGAGACCCAGATGCCAGTCTAGATGCACGAGTAAACCCCTGTTGAGGAGGCACTAGTAACTTATGTTCGTTGGAGCAGAAGCCATGGAAGTATTTATAGAACAGACACAGGGAAGTCACATCTCGTCGGTGGAAAAGTGGCTATTGTCATAAGCATTTGGAAGACATTTACCTAGGATTGAACACTCACGTCTATCCCTAGTGGGAAATGCATAAATCTCTCAGCCCCAGAGAAAGTTTCCTTAGATGAAGCTTCATATCTTATTAAGTTTATGCTACCTTATTTAACAGCTCGTGGCAATCATGACTCTCTGCAACATCTTTCTTCTGGTCATTTAGAAGCATTTCTCTGTTTGTTAAGCCTTACCCGCGATAAGTCATGTATTTATAAAATCTTGCCATGCAAATGGCTCGCTTCCTTCCCATATTTCTCTTGCCTTCCATATCCCATGTAAGTTTTTGTTGTGGATCTTAGTCGCCAATATGTTGTGGAGTTGTGGCGAAACTTCACCGCAAAGTTCTAGTCACCTGTTTTTTTACCGGAAGTAAGACACAGAACAATAAGGTAGGTGCAAAATAGTGTATTAGTATAACAAGAAACAATATAATCAAAGAAAAAGTAAACAATAAGTAACTAGAAATAAGTCAGTCTGAAGGTATTATTACGCTGCGTATTGCCTGACTAGTAGCTGTCGTCCACTGCTGTTAACTGCCGTTGTTAACTGCTCTCGTTAACTCCTCTCTTGACTGCTGTAAACTTGTCTTCGTTAACTTCTTCCGTTAACTGCTCTGTTGACTACCCTCTGGAAGTAACGCAAGTAATTGCATATAACAAGAGGAAGAGTTCATTCCTAGTAGGAGGGCACCTTAACAGTTTTTCAAGTTCTCGTTTCACATTGTATCCAAAAATATTTTATATGAATTTTTCTGAGTCTGTGTATTGTTATTTAACAGCGCGCTTACACACATCAAGTGTAACAGAAAGTCACGTATTTAAGTGGTTTTATCGGCCGTTCCATAGGAAAATCCCTCTCCGCTACTTCATCTTTGGGGACGACTCAAGCGCCGGGCAATAAACTCAGCTAGCTCCTGAGGAAGGGGAAAAGCCTGGGGGATGATCTCCAGTGGCTTGTCCTTAGTATTCGAATAACAGGAAATCTCTGATTCTTAATATCTGTACTTTTTATTGTCATTCTCTTTGTAATAGAATTATTAGAAACCATTTTTTTTGGAAAATGTAAACTTTAATGAATGAATATTTATTTTTTAATTGAAGGTGAGTTATGAGAAACATATTTAACAACCAACTAAATGGCATATAAGCGGGTTTAAATACTACCTTCCTCACCCCCTATCCCCTACTCAAGTTGGGTAAGGAACGTTCCAAAAACATCTATTTACCGTGACTCACCCTTTATAAAAACTGTAGCACAGGGGCAAAATTGGGATCAGTAAGGCAGATCAGTAAAGCATTCACTTAAGCACAAATACCCTTGGGAAAGGTATTAATCCGTCTCTTCCATCCAGTTATGAGTTAAATAATATGACAGATTGGGTTCTATAGCCTTGGTTCTATATATCACGTATGGCACTTAACTGACTGAAGGTCGATCATTATTTATTATATCTTAAACGTAGTGTTCCACAATTACTGATCAACACAAACTATAAAATATATCTGGCGCCAAAATATAGTTTTCTTACCATTCTTACTACAACCACCATTAAAGTGCTACCAAATCTTCGTATGTAAAATTTGTCTGAGGAGAATGAGGTATACAATAACGAGATTTAAAAATAAAAATCCCAATAAATATTTACAATATGCATAATACAATAAATACAAGAAACGAAATAAAATGTTAAATCCGAAGAAATTACAACCTTGCTTATTGCCTGACTAGTAGCTGTCGTCCACTGCTGTTAACTTCCTTTGTTAACTGCTCTCGTTAACTCCTCTTGATTGCTGTAAACTTGTCTTCGTTAACTCCTTCAGTTGACTGCTCTGTTGATTACCATCTGGAAGTAACGCCAAAATCCTTAACTGGGTCAGAATTATCGATTAACTGGACGAAATTAATACAGAACTTGGATGAATTAAAAAGCAATCATTACACAAACCTTCTTCTTCATCTTCTTAGTGTGCTGTGTCCCTTCAGGGAGTAGGCGATCATGGAACTTTGCTTGATTCTGTCTTTTGTTCCTCCCAACATTTTTCCTCTCGGTATCTCTCCAAAAACCCTGCTCCTCCATCCATTTGTTCAAGCTTATCAAATATGTCACCTTCTGCTTTCTTCTCGTTTGAATCCCGTCTAACATGTCATCGCTGCTCACGTTTTTGCTCCATGGTATCCTCAGCATTCTTCTGTAGAACCACATTTCTGTTGCTTTGAGTCTCTCCTTCCTTGAGTAGATGGTCAAACATTCACTGCCATACAAAAGAACAGCTATCATGTATCACTTTTTTCTTTGTTTCTAATGAGATTTTCTGTATCTCGCAGTACTCTGGTTAGCTTTTGAAATGCGTCTGTGGCCATGCCAATGCGTCATCGGATCTCAAAGTCGCACTTTCCATCCTCTGTCAGAACACTTCCCAGGTGTATGTAAATGTCTTTACTTGTTTTATTCCATGTTCTCCGACTCTTTACTAAGCACTGCGGGGTTTTCTTTTTACTGCTTACTATAAATTCAGTTTTTTTGAAGTTTATGCTCAGTCCTTTCTTTTCGCTTTCTCTTGTTACTTGTTGTAGGTAGAATATTCTATATTTTCTTTTTCATGTCTTCCATCAGCACCGTGTCATCCGCGTATCTTAACGAATCTTAGCAAAGTTTTTTTTTTCTCTCAGAATTGTTTCGCTTTTAAGTTGAATAGATTCAGAGAAAGCACCTACTTTTCTTACGACTATTTCTATTTTTGCATACCTGCTAAATTCATCTCCTATCCGTACGCAAACAGTTTGCTGTCAATATGGGTTCTTCCTTATACTAATATCTTTTCCGAAAACGTCGAGCCTGTCTATGATGTTTTTGTGGCGTACTTTCTCAAATGACTTTGCGTAGTCTATAAAGCACATGCAAATGTATTTCTGCAGTTGTATTGCTCTTTCAGATATCATTCTGAGCATGAATATTGCATTTCTCGTTCCGGTACTTTTAATAAAGTCACACTGTTCTTGTTCTATCACTGGGCTGATTCTGCTGCCCGCTCTGATCATCAGAATCCAGATGATGAGTTTGATTATATAGCTCATTAAGCTGGTTTTCAGAGAATGCGTGCTGTAAACTGGATCCAACCTGAGATGTAAACACTCTCATAGGTTAAGCAGAAATAACAGATTCGGCAAAAGGTCTGAACACCAGAGACCTTGTCTGGACAGGAAGAGAAGAGTTGACTAGTCTCTCTACACTTCCAGAACGTTGGTTTTCGACCGGAAGTTATGAATACCATTTGCGCTACATGGAGAAAGTTGAAGATGAAGAAGGAATGTTCTCGATCGAACATGATATAAAAATCCCATTCTCGTTCAGGTTTTGTAACTGGTAATTAGTATTTGTCCGTACTGTGACAGATAGACAGCCAGAAGCTTTCCGATTAATTTGAGGAGGAATCCTGAACACCGCTCCAATCTCCGACGCCAGGCTTCGTACTCAGAAAAGATATGATCTTCTGTCATCAGATCACGGCCAGCTGTCTTTACGAAGTCTTCGGACGTGAATAGCAATATGGCTCATATGAAAAAGTCCGATCCCTTGATTGTTATTTTGTGGTATGAAACCTACTGACTTTCGTGAAGCGAGAAATTTTGTGTGTATGCTTGTTGACCAGGAAGACTTATTTAAGTGCTTTGGATTCTTCTAAAATTCCACGTTTTTTATAAAGTGTATGTAACCCCGTTGCTCACATTTTTAGTGAGAGACTTCCAAAAAGATAGGGGTCCCCAAAGCTCTGCGTTGTCATTGTTTTTATTCGTACTTTTCTTGTTGGCATTTTTACTGTTTTTGGCTTTCGATTTTATTTTATGTTGGTCATTTTTCTGGATCTTTAGCATTCAGATTAGTATTATTTGCTTTATGGTTTGATTTTACTTTTTTTATCTGCCGACACACACACACACACACACACACACACACACACACACACACACACACACACACACACACATATATATATATATATATATATATATATATACTTACATATATATATATACTTACATATATATATATACACTTATATATATATACACAAAACAAATTAACACAAAGAAAAACTAATATATATATATATATATATATATATATATATATATATCCGAGTGAGTACAGAACGAAGAAAGAATTTTTTCACCGTCCAAAACATTAACTTTAAAACAGTGCTCGATATATGATGTATAGAGCTTTGAATATTTATTATAAATTATGTTTTAGAACATGTACCTAATTTTTTCTATATATGTCCTCTCCTCTACAATCATATGTTTGTTTCAACGTTGGGTGTCCAGCGTTTCGTCAAATATATATATATATAATAAAAACGAAAAGGAAAGTAAAATGAAACGGCGAAACACTGAACACTAATTTTATTAGATGAGAGGAATAAATTAAAAATACTATAAGTAAAAATGGTTATAACACAAAAATAAATTAAGTGAGAGAGAAAAATAGACGGCAATAAATGTGTGATGAGAAAATAAATAAAGTTTTGCCTAAAAACTGACGAGCAGAATATAAAAGAAAGAAATACATTCACTAAGAATTAATGTAGACAACTGACTAGAAAGCTTGTCAAAAATTCGAAAAAATAAAATCAGCGACGATTCTATCAAGTAAAATAAATAAAAACAATAAAAAAATTAAATGGAAAAATTAAAAATAAAATACACTAAAATAAAACACATTGTAAAAATGATTGACAATTAAAAATATAAAATAAACAGTAAAAACGATTAAAAAGGGTTCACTGGATAAAAAGCAGGAAATATGTACATTATAACATTTAATAATGCACGAGAAAATTAAAGATTCGCCGAGCAGAAAAATAAAAATATCAAACATTTAAATAAATAAATGAAAAAAAAACAAGTTCAACTAAGTGTTTTATGTAACTCAGTTACACTAGCGAAAAACAAAACAAAAATAATAATATAAATAAAGCCAAACTTAACAAGAATCAAAATCCAAATTTACAATGAAAAAATACATACATACCAAAATTTAAAATAAGAAAGTTGCAGATCACGTTTCAGATGAGACTTCAACCGATCACAAACGAGATCTAGGCAAAAGTAAATTTAATGAACTTGATATTTACCCAAGTTGCTGTTGTACTACTTTATTTAGCTGATATATTTTAAAATTTTCAAGCGAATCCACGGGGTTAGATTGTTCCCAAGGACAGATGCCCCAATCTATAGAAGAGTGGCTTGAAGTAATCCAAAATAAACGGACCCACACAGTTGTGAGTGAAGTCAGTCAGTTAAGTGCCATACGTGATATACGCTTGGGGGATCATGTCTCGAAAGAGACATGATTGACTGAGCAGAAGATTATCCCGCAGTAGGTTGCCATTGCTTTCTCCGATAGACTGGTTGCCGACCAAGGCTAAAGAACCCAATCTGTCCTTGTATTTAACCCATAACTTGAAGGAAGAGACGGATTAATACCTTTCCCAAGGGTATTTGCGCATAAGTGAATACAATGGATCCAACTGGAATTCGAACTCGGCTCCCCGTTCCGAGCCGTTTTCCACTGTTCCACAACGCACATCCTGAGTGCAGTACCTGACCAAAAGAAAATGAAATGATAAGTTGCTAAAAGGAATTAACTAAAACTCAGACATCCAGAAAAGGCATGGACGCAGAACTAGAACTATCTACCCGTGTGAACTAAATAAAAGATTCGGTTTAAAGTTCCTACATATATCACCTGAAGAAGGGCGTAGCGTACAATGGCCGAAATGTCGGGAATGTGATGAGCACAACAGTCCGAACAATGTAAATAGTATAAACTGTCATTATTTGATATTGTTTTTATAATTTCGGTGATAGAAATTCCTTGAATCTAGTGAGAAAATTTCTAAAATTTTCTACATCTTTTCTTATTAGCTAATGAGTTTCTGTAATTATTTGCAGTTGAACTGAATTATTTTTTTCTGGAATTATTTTATTGCCTGTAGCTTTTCTTCGCGTCGCTTCCTTTCTGGGCGTGGGCTACGATGGCTCTCCACATCTAGCTATCATTTGTAGTTCTTATTAAGTTTTTTTCTGATCTCTCCTAACCTCGCTTCTCCCAAACATTTACACACGTTAGATAAGTTATTCACTACTTTTCTTTGTCCCACTTGCTATATAATAATAGTCAAAAAATGTATTTATATATTTTATTGAGATAATGTTTTCTTCTCAATTGGTTGTGGAGAAGACAACAATTAATATATAGCATATTATTTTTTATTATAAAAAGAAAGAATTTACCTCAGTAATGAAGTATGTTCTCTTTTAGAAATTTCTTTAAATCTTCTTTAGATGTCTTGTCAAACTATGAGATTTCTAGTCGTTCGAGGAGCTGGATTTTATTTACAACATTACACCTGTTACTCTCTATCTTATAATAAGTTAGGGTAAGTCAGGTTATTTCTACTGCAATACGTTTATGCAACGAAGTATCCTTTTGAAGTAAATTTATCTAGAGTACAATGACCCCTAATGTGTTTTGTTACTTTGTCATAGAAATTTTGAAAAATTCCAGTTATACTTGATAGTCAGTCATTTAAGTGCTTTACGGGATACACACTTGAGCAATCATGTCCTGAAAGAGAAATGACTGACTTGGCAGAAAAATTCTCCCGCAATACGTTCCCATTACGTTTGTTTAGCGGCATATTACCTCATTATTGTTTATTTAATACCGAAATTTAATTTTCTTGGAAACATTAATAATCCCTTATACAAAAAATGTATTGCTGCTATGTCTTTCGTTTTTGTTGTTCTTTTTTTTTTGTTACAATGTATTGATGCATTTTTGTTACAATGTATTGATGCATTTTTGTTACAATGTATTGATGCATTTTTTGTTACAATGTATTGATGAATTTTTTTGTTACAATGTATTGATGAATTTTTTTTGTTACAATGTATTGCTGCATTTTTTTTGTTACAATGTATTGATGCATTTTTTGTTACAATGTATTGATGCATTTTTTTTTACAATGTATTGATGCATTTTTTTTTACAATGTATTGATGCATTTTTTTTGTTACAATGTATTACTGCATTTTTTTACAAGCATATATTGCGGTTAATATTTTTCTCTTTATAGAAATGTATTATGCACGATTTTTTACTTTCATAATGTTTTTGACTTTAGTTTAAGGATTAACCATTTTAATACAGCTGGGACCTTAACGGGTGCTACGACCCCGGGTCTTGGTGAACCTGGGAACAGCAGTAAGTAAGAGGTTGTTCACCGCTTTGCAAAAACTCTCGATTGATGCCAGATGTAATTTATCATCAGACCCAGGTAGGACGCCATTTTGGCAGTTAATTTTAACAAATTACATTCCTTTTCTCAAAATATCTTTAAACGAAAGTTTAAATATGTTTTAATTACATAGTTTTGATTACATAATGTATTTCAGTTTATCTGCGTGTGTGGAAGTGTGTTTTTTGTTCGTTTATATGTGTGCACCATTTTTATTATAGCTGTTAAACGGATTCTTTTTAAATCTGAATGGTAATAGCCATTACTTCTTATCTGTTTTAAACTTTTCAACAAATCCTCATTTCTTTAGCAAATGGTCTTTTGTATTAATGAACGGACATTGTACCGATTTGTTCTGTTTTTACATCATTATTCTAGATTTTGTCCACCATTTTGTGTTCGTAACTTCAGAAAAATAAAACATTGACGACAATAAAAAAAGAAGTAAACAACTTATTTCTGCTGAATTTTGAATCTTAACAATTATAAATAATATATACCAGTGTAGGATTTTCAATTCTTAAGGGTGAATTACCTTCCAATGATGAGCAGCAGGTGGGAAAATAGCGTATTAAATATTTAAAAGTAGCGCAGGAAAGAGCAAAATAAGTGACAAAACACCACAGGGAGTGTTTAGGATTGACTTCTTCGTTATATAGTTTTCATATTTATACGAGAAAAAGCATTAGTTGCCAAACATCTATTTCAAGATTCAGTTTATATAACCATGGTAATGCTAACGGTAATGATAGCCGTTTCCTTATCAAGACATACGACATTCATTGACCAAGTAGTCGGTGCTATTTCTATTGAAATAATTTTTCAGGAAAATACTTTTGTCGCGTTCACTGATTCCGAGTTTTTCAATGGGCTTCCAAATCTGCCGTTTTTTTTAACATTTTGGAACGACGCCATTTTGATTATGTCATTATCTTCTCTTCCAGTTACACGTGCTGTCCATATTTGTTGCTGCTGTTGTTGGTAATCCGCAAGTTATGAGGTTTCTGTTATTTGATGCAGTTGTTTCTTTGTGATTCTGCAGCGTCAGTTAAGAAGGGTCAAAGAATGATAATTCTCACTAAGCCCAGCAATTTTCATTTGCTTAAAGCAATATTTATACATCGGTATGAGAAAGTTAGTTTCAAGGAATATGAGATATTCCTCTTATTTTCCTAATACATATGGTACACTTTAAATCATAAGAAACTATTTTATAAACTTTTAAAAGTATTTAATTAGTTTTTTCTTATAATTAAATTAGACCACTATACAGTTATATTGAAAATTGTTCAATATAATTATATTTTAGAAATTTTGAAAAATTTTTATTTGGAAACGAGGTAGTTCGCATCCTAGGTTTCTACGTTACGGTGTCTTCAGGCGATTTACAATAAGTTATTGTAAATCGTCTGAAGAAACCGAATCGTAGAAACACACACACACACACACACACGCACACACACACACACACATATATATATATATAAACATCATATTTTGGCTTTAATTTCAGATGAAAATAAAGATAAAAATTGTTCAACATTTGTATATACATTTATTATGCTAGTTCTAAGCTTTCGGCTCACCTAAGCCAATTTCAGAGAGGTTACGGGGACATTAACATAAGGACATCCACCCTCAAAAATGATATTATCTTCTGTTGACATAAAACAATGCTATGAAACAATAACGGTCACCGAATAGCAAACGCAATTCGTAAATTTGTAATGCTGTTTTATGACGTCACATCACTTTTTTATTTTTCAGGCAGTTTTTGTCTAGAAATAGGCCAAGGAAAATCTATGCTATAGATGTTTGTTTAAAGGCTGTATAATATTTCAGAACTTAATCTGTTAACATTAGAAAATACAGTCACTCGTTAACAAACCGTCCACATATTTCGAACACAGCCTACAGGCATGTTAACGTGGAAGTCCCTCGTTCGGAATTACTTCCAATCCGTCGTTAATGTAAAAGAATAATAATGAAATTAACCTGATATCACGTGGTCGAATTTCAGTTAAGATTTAAAACACTTGAGCTAGTAAGCGCCATTGTCGAAAAAATTCCAATGTATATTTTGAGATTCGAAATCAGCAAAAAATGATGAAAGAAAGTAACCATCTTTTATTGTCTGACTCTCAACAATAACCGCTTAAAAACATACTGCTTTAATATACGGTACTCTATACCCTCACACACAAACACATCATACACACACACGTTTGTGTGTGTGTGTGTGTGTGTGTGTGTGTGTGTGTGTGTGGAGTTAATGTTCCAAATAATATTGGGCCCAAAATCTCACATGACCGAATTTTATTTCACCTAATATTAAATCTAAAAACCCACTAAGAATCTTATACGCTTGTTTTGGATCTGTCTATCTAAACTTATTTCTAGATGGAACTTTCTCTGTGTGTGTCTGTGCGTGTGTGTATCCGTTACTTATAGACTCCGAAACGGCTGAACCTATTTTCTTGAAAATTTACACAGTTGTACTATAAGCGTCTGCGAGTGTTCTTAGCTAGGTTTTGTGTCGAGGTACCCCTGATAAATATCGATAATCGATAATTAAAAAAATCGGGTTATAGAAGGAGCGGTCTGATTTCAATCAAATTTGATACACTCACAGACAATGACATAAGAAACGATATTAAGAGGTTTCAAGGTTGCAAGGTTGCAATAGTGATGAAATCGGTAATAGATATATATAAAAGGCAAGATGTTTGTCTTTGTGTGTGTTTATCTATCTGTATGTCCTTTATACAAATCCATAATCTTTATCCGATTCTCAGCAAACTTCAAAATTTGACTTACATTCATTCATTTTTCTTTTTAGTCTTCCGTGCCAACGTCCAAAGAGTCTGCGCTTCAGGACGATGGATTAGTTTTAAAGCTTTCATTACACTCGAGCAACGCCGGGCTATACTGCTAGTATATATATATATATATATATATATATATATATATATATATATATTGCAAGAAAGTGATAGAACACGTAGGTTTTTTATACAACGTAGAGCATTATATTGTAATGGTTGTTTCAATGGTTGTTACAATGGTTTATAAATTCATAGTATCACTACACAAATGTTTTCGCGTTTCGAAGCTGCAACATGCGTTTCTCATCGGGTGATAAATCAAAAAGCAAAAATAAAAATGAGAAACGCATGTAGCAGCTCTGAAACGCGAAAACATTTGTGAAGTTATACTATGAATTTATAAACCATTGTAACACCCAGTAAATATATATATATATATATATATATATATATATATATATATATATTAATATTATATATATATATAGTCATCGGCAGACAGATCTGTTTCGATGTATCACCGCTCATCAGTACGGTTAGACATCCGATTGCTTTTTATCCAGGATTGAAACCCGACCGAATTTGCGTCAGACGGCGATTCTAGCTCTGATCTATGGGCGTTCAGGATAGATAGATAGATAGATAGATAGATAGATAGATAGATAGATAGATAGATAGATAGATAGATAGATAGATCTAGCACATGCGGGTGGTTTCTGAAATGTTTTCTATATGCCTTATATTCTCATATCTTGCATTATTTTGTGTATTCTTTCTTTTCCATAATTTCGTTTGTATCTATTAATAAAATCAGTTGACTCTGGTTCGGTATTCAATATGATTAATTGGATAGGATCTTTCATTGCAGCTGTCAAGTTTTAATCACGAACTTAAAGCAACTCAGATGGAATGAAGAAGATTTCGGGCCACAAAAATCTGACGGTTGACTCAAAACAATCCAGTCGACCAAACATAATATTTGTAAACAAAGATCTCTCAAATTGTGATATGATTCTCTCCGTAGATTATAGACACACTTAATGGGGATGTGCCGATGCTTGAAATCTACGAAATTATGGAATATTGTTTAATGTTCTTGCTTACATTCACTGGAGCGTGAACATAAAGAGGTCTGGAGAATAATATCTATGAGTATGTTTTCAGATATGTCAAAATCTAGAATTGCAGAGGATAATCAAAATTATGATTCTCCGGATGAAGACTTGAAGACATCCGCTTTCACTTCGTCCCAACTAATGATCATTATTTTTTTCTGATGTGACAGTGCATGTTTGAGTGATACGACTAATAATATTATAAGCGGTGGTACAGGAGAGGGCATCACGCTGGGTGTCTAGAGCACAATTATGAAGGATGAGGTAAGGCATGGGGATTTGAAAGTATAACTATATACGTGAGTGAAGTATTAATTGTCTAGGTGTAGTGTGTAACACGACCGGAAGTTATTACTTACTGTACCTTCTATACAAGGTTATACAAGAAGATTTTGTTAACCCTTCTCGCCATATCGCGTACACTGATAGTAATTCCTCTGTCTGATATACCCTTATCAGTCAAGATACCATTAAGTATATGTTGGGTTTCCGATATTTATGCTTCCTCTTCTGATATGCCACTTCTCACTCATTAATGAACTCATACATATATTTGTGAACATCGTTTTCTTCCAAGTAAAATAAAACACTACTTCTTCATCTTCTATGTACCATGTCGCTTCAGGACGTAGGAGATCATAGTTCTCCACGTCTCCCTATCCCTTGTGGCTCTTACTATGTTTGCTCCTCTTACTCCTGGCAACCCCCGTTCCCTCATCCACTTGATCAGGCCCTGCAAATATGTTATCCGCTGCCTTCCTCTGTCACTCTTTCCTTCTATCTGGCCAGTCAGTATCAGGTTCTCCAAGCTCTCCTTTCTCATTGCGTGTCTCAGGAACTTCAGTTGTCTCTTCCTGATGCTCAGCATTAATTTCCTTTTAGTTGCAATTCTCTCCAACACCTCATCGTTACTTGCATGCTCAGTCCACGATATCCGTAGCATCCTTCTGTAGAACCACATTTCCGCTGCTTCCAGTTTTGTCCTCATTTTCGATGATATTGTCCAGCATTCACTGCCGTATTCAAGAACTGATATCGGATAGCAATCCAGCACTCTTTTCTTTATTTCTAGTGAAATTTTCCTGTGTTAGTACTTTACTTGGCTTCTGGAACGCGTCCTTTGCCATGCCAATTCGCCTTTCGGATGTCTGTGTCGCACTATCCATTTCCTGTTAGAACAATTCCTAGGGATTTAAATTTTTGTACTTGCTTGATTCTGGTGTCTACCACCTGTATTTGGCATTTTGGTTTGCATCTTTTGCTGATGACCATACATTCAGTTTTCTTGAAGTTTATTTGTAGTTCTTTTTTGTCACTCTCAACCGCTACCCTCTTCTGGAGATCTTGTTTGAAGTAGAATTTTGGATTCTACTCCAAAACACTACTAAACAAACTAAAAATGACGAAAATGCTCATAAATCCTCATTCTAAATGTTACTAAGGCCCTCTATTTCACTTCCTGGATAATCTTATATCCCAGATAATTACAATAAGAGAAACCTTTTTGGAAATGTCCGCATTCATTGTCTAAAATCCGTTTTCGAAAAACTGTGACAATGAATTTCAAACTTTCTAAAATTGAATAAACCTGTTTACTGCATACAACAGGCAATCAGCACTTCGCTCAAAGTTACAATGCTAATTAATATTGGATGTAATATAATTATATTTAATCCGAAATTTCGAATTATTCCCACTAATATGATATTTAAATTGACGCAACTAGCAAAAGTGTTCAGTCAACAAAATTTTACTTAACAAAAGTGTTTAGTCAACAAAATTAATCGTCAGATGATGAGGTTAGTTTGCTTCTAGATGGAAGAGCCTCTGTCATGATGAATTTGGGATTAAATGTCGACGTCGAGCAAGATAAAAATATTCAAAAGTTCCATACAGAAAAAAATCATATTTTTTTTTTCATCAAAATCTTAGCTGATTGCATTTTATGAAACAATCAGCACAGTTTTCGTAAAGTTTTAATTTTTAAATTGTTAATCTTTCTTTGAAAAAATGATTAGGCGATAAAATTACAATTCAGACATTCTTCTTAATTAAGTGTTCACCAAACTGAATTTTTCGATTAATAATAACAACAACAACAACAACAACAACAATAATAATAATAATTATAATAATAATAATTATAATAATAATAATAATGTAAGAATTTTATGAGACTTTACAATATACATAGACAGAACAATCACAGCTAATCGCCCTGACATCGTGATCAAAGACTACAGAAACAGAATGTGCTTTCACATTGAGATGGCAGTCGCTGTAGATTATAATCTTCAAAAAATTATAAAAATACAAGAATCTTGAAGTGGAAATTTTCTAAATTTGGCGCACGAGATCTTCAATAATTCCAGTTCTAGTCGGAGCCCTCGGATTGATTGGAACATTTTCTTATAGAAACATTGAAGGGATTCCTGTTAGTCCATGGCTTAAAGAAATGCAAAAAAATGTACTGACAAGCACTGTTCAGACATTACGAAGCGTTTTATCTGTGTGAAATATGTCGGATCTTAGGTTTTTGGGTTTTGGTTTATTTTAAAAAAATGATCAGTGGAAAATGTCATGAAGCCATTTCTAACCTTAGATCTCTGGCTGGGAAGCGGAAGAGTTTTATCTATATAAAATATGTCGGATCTTAGGTTTTTTGTTTTTTTGTTTTTTTTTACAAAAATGATCAGTGGAAAATGTCATGAAGCCATTTCTAACCTTAGATCTCTGGCTGGGAAGCAAAAAGAAATTTGTTATAGCAGAAATCCTAGGAAATAATAATAAAACACAGTTCACACATTAAGAATAGCTTTATCTATGTAAAATGTGTGTGATTTTTAATACAGAAATGTTGAGCGGTAAATGGCATGAAGCTATTTCTGACCCGGAAGGAAATGTGTATACAACAGAAATCAAAAGAAATAATATTAAAACTACTACTACTAATAATAATAATAATAATAATAATAATAATAATAAATTTTAACAATAATCTTATATACACAGATAATCTGAGACTGTATGCTGCCAATAACGAGCAGTTATACTCGTTGATAAACACCGTCAGTATTTGTACAGGACGTCATTTGGGTTTGATTAGTTTGTTGTGCTAATAACGAAAAGGGTAAGACTATGAAACATGTAAATATCTGTGTTTATAAATATCTCGAATTTCTACAGCGTTTCAAGATTCTCGAAGTAAAGATGAAGTCATGCATACGAGATGATAATATTCGGCACGTGCTTAACTTTATGAAAATGAATTCAGTAGCCACTGGCTTTATTTAATCTCTGTAGTAAGGTAAACGTAAGAAAGTTGGTAACTCTATCAGTATTTATTATCGAAGGATACGGTAAAATGTTTATTATATCTAATGTCTACGACCGTATTATTACAAGTAGTGCTGGCCAAATGTTACGAGAATGGATGAAAAAATATTATTATTTTTTTAATCGTATCACCCCGAGCAAGGCGGTAATGCCACTGATGTGCAGAGGGCTGCATAAGTGTAAAAAGATTAATTAGAAGAGAGTGAAGAGGAAGACGAACCATTTAGAAAGGAGTAATAGAAGGATGGGAATACAGGTGTGATGACAGTTTCAAAGGTGGAGAGAAAGGAAAGGATATACGTCGTGGGGAAAGAACTAGAGTCAAGTGGTTAATAGATGACTAATGACATTGTATTTAAATTCCTGGAGGTTGTAGCAAGAATATGGGAGCGAGTTTCACAGGCGGGATGTGCGATAGAAGAAGCTGCAGGAGTAGAATTACGTCTGAATTTGGTTATTCTAACTGTGAATGGGTGGGACTCAGTTGCCAATCTGGTTGCACAAGTAAACACCTGTTGAGGAGGCGCCAGTGACTTAAGTTCGTTCGAGCAGAAACCATGAAATTATTTATAGAACAGACAAAGGGAGGTCACATTTCGTCGTTGGTGAAGTGGCTGTAGTCGAGCCGCCAAGTCGGTACCTATCACATTATATTTAAAAAAAAGAAAAAAAAAAGCTAAGCCTGATTGTAATTCCTTACCAATAATTCTTGTTCAGTGTTGCTCTGCATCCAGGTTCTTTATTAAGCCCCTTCGTTGCGGATAAAATCTGAACAATATACTATACAACAATGATAGTAGACACAGAAGGAAAACTACTACAGGAAATTCTACATAAGGTAGAAAATTAAGAGGGAAATAAGAATATAGTTGTCGGGAAAAAAGCATCGTCGTCATCTTGCGGCCTTGGTCGAGATAGAACTCACTACACCCCTCCAGTATTCCCTGTGCATTTGGAACCCTGGCGCAGTTTGCAGCGAAATTCATAATCTTGTCAAATAGCTGGATACTTGATGCTTCGCCAGGGCTACCAAGGGTGTTTTATTGTGACACCAACACTAGATGGGTTGCCTCCAGGCCTCACCTTGCTATTTAACCCATAACTGGAGGGAAGTGACGGATTAATACCTTTCCCAAGAATACCAGTGCTGTAGTGAATGCAGGGTACTCAAATGGAATTTGAACTTGGCTCACCGATTTCTCTTTCCAGGCCGATATCCTCTGCACCACAACGCGCATCCGTCAATGAACGCTTACAGTGCCTGGTATTCCAAAGTGGTCACCCATCTAAGTACTGACCATCCTCAACGTTGTTTAACTTCGGTGATCAAACGAGAACCGGTGTATTCAACGTGATATGCCGTAAGCATAGACCAGAATGCAAGCTAAATAAATGTGGAGATCATAAAATCAGAAAAGTACAGAAATTTAAATGCACGAATATTATTTTAAGTCAAGAAGAAAGTGAAAACGAAATCCGAAATTGGGAAAGATGCCCTTCGAATGGTAAGAAAAGTCCTGAAGATAAGGAAAAAATTGTTAAAAGCAAGAAACGAGTGCTAAACTACTATCTCCATATACAGAATATTTCTTCACAAATCACAACTAATGGTAACAGAGATATTGTTCCATAGAAGAATACAGAGAAGACCATTGACTGAGCAAATAAGCAGCGGGAAAGAAATTGTAGATAAAACGTACAATTATATATAAAATCAGAAATTGACAGTTGAAATTACTGGAACATATCATGAGAAAAGAATTCTTGGAAAATAAGACACTAAAATGCCACAGTGTCACCACGGGAGCATTGCTGTGATAATGCAGCTAAAGTAGGAAAAGTGAAACTTCTTAACAGAGATTAAACTTACTGTACCCACACGTAGAGAGAGTGCACAGTACGGCCAGTCTCTGGTTTTTTATAACTTTTTCGCTCACTTCCATTCTTTATAGAATTGATTGGAAAGAAAGTGTGTAGAGTGTGTTCATCTTCCCACGGTGCTTTCATCAGGTACTATGGTTGTGCTAAGCTCAAGGTTCCCCAGATTTGACAGCAAGCATATAACCTAGATCTGGCCCCTTGCGACATTTTCCTCTTTCTAAAAATCAAATCCCACCTGAAAAGAACAAGATTTTAAGACGAGAATGTGACGAGGCAGCTGCCCTCTAAACAAAAAAAATGAATTTTTTTAACCCTGTCATCAATAGAAACGGCGTTAAAAAAGTGCATGGCTTCAGAACGGGACTACGTCGAAGGAGATTAAACGTCGAATTTATATCAGTAAGTCCGTTAACTGCCATACGTGATACACGCTTAGGCAATGATGTCTAGAAAGAGACATGACTAAGTGGGCAGAAGATTATCCCAGTAGGTTGTCAATACATTCTGCGGTAGACTGGTTGCCAGCAAGGCTATAGAATCCAATCTGTCTTGTTATATAACAAATAAATGGAGAGAAGAGACAGATTAATACCTTTCTCAAGTGTATTTGCGCGTAAGTGAAGGCGAGGAATTCAACTAGATTTCGATCTCGGCTCCTCTATTTCTCGTTCCGAGCCGATATCCACTGCACCACACAAAACAGCTAGTCCCAATACTCTATGAAAATCCGTCGTTTTGAAGTTATGATGGAGATCAGAAAGCAGCATGTCACATACTTAAGAAGTTTACTTAAACATATGGCGCAAGTAAAATAGGAGAGTGCCCTGTCCCTTCAGAACGTAGGCGATCATGGCTTTCCACGTTTCCTTGTCCCTGGTGGCTCTGAAGACGCCTTCTCCTGTTACACCGTGCAATCCTCGTTCTGTCATCCTTCAAATATGTTATCCATTGCTTTCCCCTGTCTCTCTTTCCCTCTATCTGGCCTGTTAGTATCAGGTTCTCCAGGCCCTTCTTCCTCATTGCGTGTCCCAGAAACTTTAGCTGTCTCTTCCTGATGCTGAGTATTAATTTCCTTTTCGTTTCCATCATTTCAAAGACCTCATCATTGCTCACATGCTCGATCTATGAGATTCTCAGCATCCTTCAGTAGAATCACATTTCAGTTGCTTCAAGTTTTTTCTTCATCTTTGATGGTATGAATGTTAAAATATTGTTAAGAGATGTGAAGATTAGGAAGTTGTGGTGAGCCATTACTACTATAATATATCAAATTATTATTGTCCTGAAGAGATATCCACATACAATGATGAAGTTATGTATGGAATCTATCTTGGAATTTTAGTGATTGTCTCATGATCATCTATGTTCTGAAAGGACACGGCACAGTAAAAAAGGATGGAATCTGTATTCGTGCTTTAGTGATATCTTGTGTATTTCCGAATTTATTTTTGCAAGCCTTATCAAGAATAAAATTGATGATTAATAATTAGAATGTTTTCATGCGCTTCTGCATTAGCCTCTGAACAAGCTTCTCTATGATGGCTTTGTTTCATATTAGATTCAATAACGTCTATTCAATCAATCTTATCTGATTACTTGCGAACGTATGGCAGCAGAAAGCGAAAAAAAAAACTTTTACGTTTTCTATATATTTTCTTATCGACCGGTGACAAAATCCGCTCGCCACCGGATGTTTAAACAGGGTCATCGTGACATTATTTTGTGCCGGGAATGTGTAGTGGGTCATTAACATAAAACAAAATATAGGGCAAACCACGCATGCGTTTTAGGAACGCAAGAAATATGCACGAAGCTAATAAGATATCGAGATATTACAAACGAGCATCCTTTAAAACAAGTGATAATGTTGAATTATTAGTAAAGAAAGGTGAAAACCGTATGCAAGGTAAAATAATTTTTTCAGTTAGATAAGAGAACATTTTTAATGCTTTCTCTTTTCCTCTTGTGTAGTTGTCGGACTAACGGCGATATCACGTTGAAACACTCGATTTCGTCCGATCATCAACGTTGAGCCTGGTCAGTATCTAGATGAGTGACCTTTCGGAAATGCCAGGTGCTGTAAGCTTTAATGTGCAGGTGGTTCAATAGATCAGTCAGTTAAGTGCCATACATGATACACGCTTGGGCGATCATGTCTCGAAAGAGACATGACTGACTAGGCAGAAGAGTATCCCACAATAGGTTGCCATTGCTTTCTGCGGTAGACTGGTTGGCGACCAAGGCTATAGAACTCAATCTGTCCTGTTATATAACCCATAACTGGAGGGAAGAGACGGATTAATACCTTTCCCAAGGGTATTTGTGCATAATTGAATACAATGAATTCGGCTGGAATTCGAACTCGGCCCCCCGATGTCTCGTTCCCAGCCGATATCCAATGCACCACAACGCGCGTCTGGTTCAATAGATAAGGCTCGAAAAATGAAACCATAGAGCAGATTTCAAGTTCAAGTCTGGTTGGTTATTTTCTCTTATGTACAATTACCCTCGAGAAAACTATGTGTTAAGCAGCAGAACTTTTATCTTAAAAACATTATTATTTTTAAAATAATCTCTTACAGTCAACTTTTGTGAAGTTATTTAAAACCGAAACATACTTTTAGTATGTTTCGGTTTTAAATAACTTCATAAAGGCTGAAATGCCGTCAAGAAAAATAAATCAGTCTATGAAGGTATAGCTTTTATCATTGTTTATGAATTTTTAAATCAATATAAGTAATTTACGAGATAAATACCTACATACATTATCTGAAAAGAACTACACGTCATAGACATTACATAACTATACGCTCTACAAATAACCAGAGAAAATAATAAATATTAATGAGCATGAGAAGTGGATGAAAATGTTTCGTGTCTCAAATGATTCGTATCTTCCTCAGAGTAATTTGAAAGCAAATTAATTTCACAGAGTCTGAATGGAGAAATTATTACTAATATTTTTATTAATACTATCAGAGCCCGTAAAATTTCCATGGAAGGATAATTATGATTTCCTGGAAAAAATTTACTTTGTCATACTACAAATAATAGTAACGTCTTCAAACCTAAATATATTGGATAATAAAATAACAATAACACAGTGTGTAATTTTTGTTTTTATTTTCACGTGAAATTAAAGCCAAAATACGAAGTTTAAAACGGCTCATGATTAAGCATAATACACATTTATTGTCTCTTATGTTTAACAGTATATGTTTAGAAAAATATATATATATAAATTCAGGTAAATAGTGCTCTATATAATATACATTGCAGAACATAGAATAATTATATAATTATGATTTAAAAGTACATCGCGACACGGAAATCTCTATATTTCGAGATAGAATCTCGTCATCAGGCAATGTTGGATGTTGATTGTCGAAATGATTTACATTACATTTAAACAACCAACATTGCCTGATGACGAGATTCTATCTCGAAACAGAAAATTCTCTGTTCCAATGCACTTTTCATTCATATATATATATATATATATATATATATATATATATATATATGGAATCATATCATCCCAAGTAAGACGGGTTACAGTGAGAGACAGAAAAAATATATACAAGGGGCGTGGAATTCCAGGATATGTCTTCACTTTTTAGGATCATTTGGTTTTTACTACGGTTTTCCATTTTTTTCTTATCTATATGAAGTTTGATGCAATTTAATATCTTTGTGTGTACCAGATATTTTTGCTGGATGAAAGCTGTATTATTCCTTATTTTTGTCTTTTGCTGTTTTTTAAGTGCTATTATATTTGTTGCTGGTTAATTGTTTTATATTCCGTTGAACTCTAATATGCATGCTTATGCATATGTCCATTTAATTGCTTTATGCTACGCTGACCCGGTAAAAACAGGTCAGTTCAACACGGCAAAAGAAGCTATATATATATATATATATATATATATATATATATATATATATATATATATATATAAATGGTTTGCCAGTAATTCAAGAATATATACCAGCGCATAAATGTAAAAAGAAATCTTCGGTTTTGTTACGCAGAATGGTCATTTATTTTTTAGAGTTCTGAAATGAATTAACATGGCTGCCTTGAATCTAAATCAAGTAATTAAAGGACAGGTTTGATTCGTCGAATTAGCTCTTAATTACGAGAATTTTCACTATCATATTACCTCAGAAGTAGTTTCAGAACTCTTGTGGTTTGTTTGAACGCCCTTTTGTTTGCTCACGCATACATAGATATAGATAGCTATACAGGTAGAAACATACACATGGCAACTTTTGTATATATATATATATATAAAGTAATAATGGAAGTAGTGAGAGTCTGATTTATGCTCTACTGCAATTTTCAGGCCATGTTTTGAAGTTTGCGTTGAAGCATGAAACAGATTGTCACAGATTTCTGTTGACCTCAGTTTGCAAATTTCTTTTATATATTCTCAATGAAAATATTTCCTGTACATACTCATACTTTGCCCAGGGACATATTACAATCTCTTTTTAGCTAGACTTTTGGCATCACTGGAGGTCAGAAGAAGTCAGAAGATATACATCGCATTACTAGTCAAATGAATAAAAATTGCTTCACAACTGACTGTGTTATTGCTTCTTTCTGTGATGATATGATCATTTGCGAAACATTCTGCTGTGATGTTGTCATTGTAAGATTGACTTTGAACTTCATTTGAGTTCACTTCCGGCCTTCATATCACGCTGGAAATAATTTCTAAACATACGAAGCGAATTGGAGTGAAATATTGATGCTTTCGAAGAATACAAAACTGATTTCACAAATAGTAAGACTGAGAAGATCAAATTCGTTTTCTGAGTTCACTACAGGTCACTGGAATTAGAAATAGATTTTTGTTATCTTCATGATTTGTCTTGCAACCAAACAATTGTAGTAAACTTTCATAAAAGGTAATCTGTATAAAAAAATGACAGCATAGATGGAGCTGCCATCCAGGGTCAATGGGAGACAGTTTGGGATTCAAATAGATTAAAGGACTTAGAAGCCTTATTTATTATTCTGTTTCGTTTGTTAAATAAATGTCAGATAACAATCTATTGAATCTACATTCTATATGCGTCTTTGTTATATTAAAGTCAATGAAAGTTCAAGATATTATTTTTGTTGTGAATAACAATAACACTTAGCTCATAACAGGAGGATATATGTGGACGGCATTATATATTATGATGTGAGTTCAGCAAAGATAAAAATGTCATTGATATTTACTTAGCATATTACCTATTCAACATAAACTGAATAACATTCTTGTATTTTTCAGCACTAATAATTTAAGGAAGGTTAAATTTTAATTTTGAGTTGACTGAAGCAACCACTGAGATTTGTCATTTACAGTATGTATCAAATGAAGGAGTATTATTTTTATACTTCTTTAATTATTTAGGTGTTTGTTGCATTTTCTCTTACTTTTACCATTTAGTTAAAAATTAATGCTCTTGTTAAACTCTTTTATGATGTTAAAATAGAAAAAAAATGCGCTGACGACAATACGGTTTACTGTCGCCTCGATCAAAAATCTGCCGAGGCTGATAAAGCCAACCTCGCTGCCGAGCTTGAAAAGAAGCTTTAATCCGTGGTAGACAGGAATAAGAAATGGCTCGTGAATTCTAATGCTTCCAAAACGAAGCTGCTATCTATTAACCATCACAGACAATCACTACTACCCATCATTAGCATGGATCAGAATAGTCTCCCTGAAAGCAAAACACTGCGCCTCTTCGGGTTAACACTCACACAGACTTCATGTGGAATGATTACATAGAATCCATAGCTAAATACGCTCCTAAGAAGGTCAGTGGTCTGTGTAGGGCCAGAAAAAAAATTTTCCCGTCTGAAACAATCCTGCACATATACAAACCTACCATCCGCTCGTGAATTGAATAGTGCTGCAATAACTGGTCGGGTGCTCCTGCTATCCACCTAGGGGTCCTTGACAAAATCCAACGAAGAATCTGTAATATGATCGAGCCCGACTTGGCAGCTCAGGTACAGTCACTTCCTCACCGGCGCAATGTGGCTTTCCTGTGTCTCTTCTACAAATACTTTCACGGCTTCTGCGCCGATGAACGTAGCTTACTGGTGCCACCTATATATGAATTAACTCGAGCCACATAATTAGCAACTAGTCCGACATTTTTATTGTGAAACCAATAAAATGTAAACCCAAATTCTACTCCATCAGCTTTTTCTCTCACAATTCTCGTCTGTTTACTTGCTTCCCTGACAGCTACAATCTCCAATAATTTAAATATAAAGTCAGTAGTCATCTCCTATCTTACTAACTTGCATTCTCTCTCTCATGCTCCTTTCTACATTCACTCTACTTTCATCAGTATTCTCACCCTTCTCTTAATCACTTCGTGACACCCCCTATAACCTGTCACTCTCTCTGATAACTTTCCTCCTATGTAAGCCCTGCAAAACAGTGGCAGTAGAATGCCTTGTTGGGGCGATATGATTATAAAAAAGTATACTTTGTTTAGATAGAGACGACTACATTCATTAAACGTTAGATCAAATTCTATGTCAACATTTTCTAGTAAATTAACATGAAGGCAATAATATCTCTCTGTATTTTCAAGCGCAATACAATTCTTTTCAAAGCCTGTCTTGCTTTTCTGTACTGCTTTTCTCCAGGATGAACGATTGAGATCGAACCTATCTCAGTCACTCTGCATGATATTGACTCATAAACAAATACCGAAACTTGTTCATCGACTGTGAATTCTGAGGTGGAACAAAAGAAAACTCTCAAAATTTATGAATAAAAATGTTCGTCTTGAATTCGGTTATTATTGTCGTTTTTTTTTCAATTTGTTAATGTTTTTATTTATTTATTTATTTATTTATTTATTTATTTATTTATTTATTTTTTTTACTTAAATTATAATGTCTCATGCAATCTGATCCGGTTAAGAAAATAAAGAATAAGTTATAATTTTCAACTAGCCGATAAAGGCTGGAGGGTACAACGAACGAAACATCGTGAATATAAGACCAAGGTAAATAGTGAAAATAAATGCCAAACCTTATGACAAAAATGCAGACAAATATATCCGACGTCTTTAATAAAATAATCTTGCTTGTTTAAAGATAAACATTTAAAAAGAACATGCTTAAGAAATGTTTTTAAAAAATCTGAAAAATCCTAATCTTTTTACTCAGATTTATAAATATTTTACGAGACGTTGTCACTTTAACGGTGGAAACGTCTCGTAAAATATTTATAATAAAAGAATAAAAGATGAAAAGTTCCAAAGAATAAAAGATGGAAAGTTTATGTGTAAGTGTATCAAGGTGAGCCTTCAGAAAAAAAATATGTTGCGAGAGTAAATAAACATTGAGATGTAGTAGAATCAATCATATGTTTTTTTATTATTTGATATTGATTACTAACAGCAAACCCTACCGAAACGAACAGCATCTTTATTATATCTCGGTTACTTAACTCTGTAGACGTCAGTTGCATTGTTTTATAAAAAATAAGATATCTATCAAATATAACGTTTATAATTATCGTATTCTATTTCAGTATGTCTTGTTTTTAGTTTTTTAGTTATTACGTACGTTACGCCCTGCAAGTAATTTATAAATAAGAGACTTCCGTTTTGATAGCGTGGAAAGACATCAAAGACTCAACTTAGTTTCAGGGAATAAATGATTATAGAAAGAACGAAAGAAACGAAAAAGGTAGATAAAAGTGTTTAACATTTGTTTTAGTGAAATAGAAAAAGTTGCCAGTTTAAAATATTTTCATTTATATCCCATGATTTAAAATTGTTATTGAAATATTGGTAAATTTTCGTTTTAGGTGCCGACGGCTTTTTTCCCTTCAAATTTATCCAAAATAGCATTATTTCTATGCAAATGTATATGCTGAACTCAAATCAACAATTAGTTATTGAAAAGGCCTACCTTTTCAGCTTTGAAAGTCCATAAAAAAACGAACTATATGTCGCAATTTTTCTCTCCCGTAATTCTCACGATTCATGATTAATTAACTGCAGAATGACGTTCTACGTAGACGACACATTTCTGTCGATTTTTGGTCGATTTTCTTCCTTTACTGAAACTTCCGGCGATGTACTTCCTGTCAGAAAACTAATAAGCGTAGAAATACAATAGCGCACTACTTTCATGACAGGAAGTACATCACCGGAAGATTCAGTAAAGGAAAAATCGACCAAAATCGACAGAAATTTGTCGCCCACGTAGAACGTTATTCTACAGTTAATTGCATATCGTGAGAGATTACGGGAGAGAAAAAGTGCGAGATATAGTTAGTCTTTTTATGGACATTTAAATAAAAAAAATTACGTTTCTTTGATAACTAATTATTGATTTGAGTTCAGCATATACATTTGCACAGAAATAATGCTATTTTAAATTTGAAGAGGGAAAGCAAACGGGAGTTAAAACGACCATTTACCGAAATATTTTGTTAAATTTAAGTTCAAATATTTAATGGATAAACGACAATACTTGATTTCTGTGAGAAAATAAAAGAAAGAAAACAAATTAAGGAAAATAAAAGTTTTTATAATAAAAATTCATCTAAAATAAATTAAATAACATCGTCTGCTTAATTATTATTTTTTTAATTATTCTTAAGAGAAAAGTTCATAAGACAGGGATTTGATTAGAAAGAAAGAAATAAGGGAACATCAAAATATTTAACATCTATGGCAAAAGACACTACTTAATTTCAGTGAGAAAAAGAAAGAAAGGCATAAACACATACATACCTGCTTAAACACATTCATACATGCTTAAACACATACATACATACAGTTGCAGAGAAATGAATCGCAGTATTTCTTCTCCCCCAAGACATCAAATTGCTAAACTGCGTTGTGGTTCAATGGATATCGACTCGGAATGACAAATCGGAGAGCCGAGTTCGAATTCCAGTTGAATACCTTACCTTCACTTACGCACAAATACCCTTGGAAAAGGTATTAATCCGTCTTTTCCCTACCGCAGGAAGCAAAGGCAAACCACTGCGGGATAATCTTCTGCCTCATCAGTCATGTCTCTTTCGAGGCATGATCGACCAAAGCGTGTATCACGTATGGCATTTAACTAACTAATGTTCAATATCGTTGCTGAAGTTTCAACAAGATTATAAGAGTTAAAACATAAAATTTTAAATCATTCGTATGTTAAAACACACAATCACCGATACAGGAGTAGATGTTGGCCGTGCAGGAAGATTTATTTTCAAAATTGAACGCAAGGGAAGACAATCATAAATTTGAAAGTTATGTTTTGTGAAAAACCTTATTTAGAAGCGGTATTTTGTTAATGGAATATTCATGAAAAAAAAATTCAGAAAGCAGTATCTAAAATACATTAAATTCAGTATTATATCAAGCATTTTATTTTATCGAGCAGGAAATATTAGTCCACATATAAAATGAATGAATATATGATGTCGGTCAGTTAAGTGCCATATCTGATACACACCTGGGCGACCATGTCTCTTTCGAGACACGAGTAAATGGGCAGAAAATTTTTCTGCAGTAGGTTGCCATTAGTTTTTGTGTAGACTGGTTGCCAGCTAAGGCCGTAGAATCCAATATATTCTGGTATTTTATCCATAGCTGGAGGGAGAAGCGACGGATTAATAAATTTTTCAAGAGTATTTGCGCGTAAATGAATACAACGAATTCAAATTTTGACCTTAGATAATATATATTAAATCACTAAACCACGAAAATGGAAATATGATAGATAGATACGCCGATAACTTGAAAGAATTGAGGAGATCACTGAACCAAATAGATAAAGATTGTGTTGCGTCAAATATTTGTTTTGGAAATGTTAAATAAATTTCCAAATATAAGACATATCAGTGATTAATACAACAAATATCCGTCACCTAGAACGATATACAAATGTGTGTGCATGTGTGTATGCGTGTGTGTGCATGTGTGTGTGTATGTGTGTAGGTGTATATATGTGTGTAGAGAAAAATGTATGTGAATACTAAAAGCAAACCGAAATAATCTTAAAACACAGCTGAACAAATTCGAATTATTATATTATTTAGCATATGAATAATCTTTGTTTTCTTTCATGTTGAAAGAAACAAATGACAAAATTCCGCGCAAAACAAAGTTCAACGAAAAATATTTTGTTTTCCTTTTTATATCAGAAAGAAAAGAATCGCGTTAACATAAGTAGAAACATTTGTATGAATTCATAACGCAAATTTTAATTTTTTACATTATTTCATGTACACGTGTTAATGTGTTGCGTGATTCCAGCAGTCAGCACGCTATCGACGGTGAATATTTTTACTGCTGCTACAATTACGCTTGTTTATATATCTCGCTCATGTTTTTCGTGCAGTAAATTTTAACAGATATAATTATCATCACACACACACACACACACACACACACACACACACACACACACACACACACACACATATATATATATATATATATATATATAAAGGAAAACTCAACACGTCATTTAAATTGGTTATAAATTATAATTCATTTCAATGAGCTAAATTAGCTCATTTCAACACAGCACACAATATTGACCCCATTCGGTACAAAAATTTTTTTACCAGAATAAGCATTTCTTTAAACTGAAGAGGAAAACAAGTAAAAAGTTTTAAGGACATTGGCGTCTTCTCAGTTGGGCATCTTTAGACCAGTCGTGAAAGGGTCATCTTTCCTGGATGTTGTCTACACAGTCATTATGCGCCCATTAGGGATTATCCTTGCCATCTAAGGACTGAACACACACACACACACACACACACATATATATATATATATAATATAAGAAAAAATTTAGGTTGACTCGTTATTTCATGGTAAATCGGAAATGTAGGCCTATTTCATGCAAGCCATCATCGGCTCCAGTCTTTATTGTACCGAATATATATTATATATATAAAACAATGACTATTTCTTATAAATTATACTTAAGAACATGTACAAACTACAATCTACTACAAAATTGTACATTTCATTTCGACATTGAAAGAGCAATATCTCATCAGGTAAATAATAATGATGGTAATAAACATTTTTTACAAAGAAAATTTAAGAAAACTCACTTTGTTTTATTTTGTGAAAAATTTTTCGTACGAGGTAAAGAGGGTAGAATGATGAGAAAGCAAAAACAGAAATCAGAAAAAGGAGAAAGAAAGAAGGAAGGGAATGATACAGAGGAAGGATACAGAGGAAATAAAAAGCAAAGAGAAAAACAAGATAGAAAGAAAGAAACAACAGGAAAAATTCAAAGGAAGTGAGTTTTCTTTAATTTTCTTTTAAAAATAACGTTTATTACGACCATTATTATCTACCTGATGAGACATTGTCCTTTCAATATAAAAAAATGTAGTTTTGTACTAGATTGTCGCTTGTATATTTTCTAAAGTATAATATATATATATATATATATATATATATATATATATATATATATATATATATAACGAAAGCGCGAATGTTTTAGAATGTAGAAATAGCCATTAAGAAAAAAATGTTCGAATGAATGTGAAAGTTTGTCAATTTTCATTATTCACTCATGTTTATATATAATGGCACGATTGAAAAATTATCATCTTAATAACGTAAAAATAGAAATAATAAACATTCTATTTTTATAGATATATTTTCCAAAATTACATAAACTCTTGAGATACTAAAAAGTAAAGATTTCACAACTTCAGAATATCTTGAAACATTTTTTGGACGGTCTCCTTATTTGTTGATGAATGCTGTCATTATCCATACCTTCAGTTCATCTTTCGTATTACAAGGAGATTTTTTGCTCTCCCGTTCAACTGCACCCCAAATATAATAATCAAGCGGGTTGCACGTAGGGGAGTTAGGAGACCAAATATAAGAGGTGATATGGTCTCAAAGATTTTCTGATAGCCATGACTAGAGTCCTGTCGTCAGACATAGGGTCTTCCAGCAGAATTACCTCCCTGGTTTCGGAATTGATTAATGGAGGGATCGTTGACAATCACAGCCTGGATCTCACCATCAAATTTGGGAGTTCTTTTCTCATAAAAACCCTGATCAGCACTACCTCTTCAAGGTACTTGACGTTGACCTCCGTGTTGAGCCTGAAGCTCTCACCAACAAATTGTAGAGCTCTTTTCATAGAAGAATCAGAGTAAGTTTTCCGAATTGCTGTACATTCGTAATCACCATTAGACTAATTCAACTCTTTCCTAATCCTCTGTACTCTCATCATATATATTAAAACCGTTTACGTATATGAGTGTTTGTGTGTGTGTGTGTGTGTGTATTTGCGTGTATTTGTGCGGGCGTTTTTTTTTACTAACCCACCCACTATGTTTACATCTTTCCAACGTTAGAAGCAATCTTACATATTTGCATATTTAGCAATAACAGAATAAATGTACGCTATCTCCCGCCCTGTACCTGTCAAAAGCACTTAGCTAATTATCACTTGACCTTTAAAGCCCTTTTATACATTCATTATAAACGGCACAAATGCCCATGTCCTTTTCCGCGAAAAACACTATGTCACGAAACCTCACTTCTCCTGCACTATGGAGGAAAAAAAGATAAAAAAAGAAATGTAAATACCTAATAAATTCAGAAACTTCCAACAGTATCAAAATAATAGAGTGAACAAACCCAAAAAGAAATACATTTTTATAAATCTACGTTTTTCCTTGTTTTTCGAACAAGCACTAACAGCGCCATTGATAGGTCAGAATATATCATTTTCATGCGACATCATGTGAATAAAACGAATAAAGCCAATGGAACACTGTCAGCTTTTATTCTATCACATTATTGAAATGACGAAATGAAAAGAAAGTTTATTTACTGACACATAAACAATGCTTTCAAAGCCAAAGGATTAATTTAATAACAACAATAGGAATGTATCGATTCATATAAAAGTTTCAAATGGAAATCTCCAATCTGAGAAAATATAAAGAAAAAATAACATGCACATTATTTGAAAAAGAGACAATATACAAAATACAATATACAAATTTTAAATAGGAGACTACAAATATAAAGTTTTTAGATTTATTTGATTCTTACTGGCATTCAAAGAACAATACGATATATTTAGACAAAGGAAACTTTCGTTAGAATCATATGAATTAATGCTTAAATGCTATATCAGATATACAGCAGCTGATGCTGGACTTTTCTTTACAAATAAAGACACTCGAAGCAACAGTGATGTCGTTCTATTGACGAACGTTGAGTTTAAAATGAACAGAAAATCATGAGCAACGAATAATCTCCAAAGAAAAAGTTCCAAAGAAGCTTGAAGAATATTCTTTTTCTCCCTCTAGGTATAGAGTTTCTTCGATACCTGAGTGACCATTTTTTTATACAAACCTCTTTTCCTTCGATATTCTTATCAACATATATATATATATATATATATATATATATATATATAAATAAAACAGTTTCCACTTCTGTGATATATGTGTTACTCTTCAGAAATGAGTTCTTTCAGTGATTGGCGTGCGTATACACAGCTTATATACAACACGTTAAAATTTCCCTTCTCTGATCCCATGCGCTTATGGCTTCGAGGGTAGCGACTCCGACAGACATCAAATCGGTCGAGTTTTGATCTCGGTCAGACGCCAGTGGATGTGTCTAGCCACACCGATGAGCGGTGATACAGCGAAACTGGCTTGTATGTGGATGACGAATATATTATGCTTTCATTACGACTGAATTCTCTAGAGAAGAAAATTAAAAAAATAACAGTTTCCACATCTGCAATAAATGCGTTCCTCTTCAGAAATGAATTAAATTATTTTGGTGACCCGCGTGTATATACACTGCTTATATACAATACGTTAAAATTTCACTTCTCTGAATACATGCGCCTATGGCTTATGGAGTAGCGACTCCGACTGACACCAAATCAGTATAGTTTCGATCTCGGCCAGAAGCAAGTAGATGTCTACACTCACTGATGAGCTGTGATACAGCGAAATAGACTTGTATGTGGATGACGAATATATATATCACGCTCTCTGCGCTGACATCCATTTGGACAAACTTATTAAGAGGATAACTCCCTGTTTTCTTTCGTACCTATTGCCTTTAGTATGTCCTGTGATTGATGCTGATGACCATGTAGGATAGGAAATTAAGAATTAAAATCAACTTTCCTCTTCACTTTTACAAATATTCACAATGACGTGTGAAATCCTGGTTTTGCCTGATAGAAAAAGAATTGACCTCATGCTTACAGAAAAAGTCGAAACCGGATTTCGCGAGTAGATTTTAAATTGGTTTTCTGACCAGTGGAAGCGATTTGCAAGACCATAAAGGCTTTGCGATCCAGTGCGAAAAATCTTAAGGACTATATAAAGTCAGTCAGACATGGAAGCAGAAGAGACCACAAGCTAAAATGTAACAAGGCTGAAAATTTATGTCGACCCAGACGTAAGGTCACGTCGCATATCGTCCTCTTTCTCTTACTTTCTCGTGTGCTGAATCATTTTTCTTCTTCTCCATCCAAATATATTCCTAGCAAACAAAGACTTATACATACATACGTACACATGAACTCTTTCCAACAAATTACTTCTACTATGAATATTTCTTCAATACTTGATACCCTCAACTTTCTCAGTGAACATGAATTTCTACGAATTCTTGTTATTCCTTCCTTTTAATAAGTTTTTATTTTAACATACAAAATGTTTATTATATTTTTCCACTCTTCCACACAGATCCACAAGCAATCAATTTCTGATGATGAAAATACTGAATAGATCTGTAGGCTGTAGGGAGTTTGGTTATGTATGACACAAGGCCGAATTAATTAACACTAACCATCTCCCTACAGCTACAACTACACATTCTGTTTTCATACGATTAATTTTTAGTACTTTTAATCTCAGTTGTTCGTTGTAGTGCAGTGGATATCGGAACGAGAAATTGGGGAGCCTAGTTCAAATTCCAGTTGAATTCATTGCATTCACTTACGCGCAAATTCCCTTGGGAAAGGTATTAATCCGTTTCTTTCTTCCAGCTATGGGTTAAATAACAGAACAGATTGGGTTCTATAGCTTTGGCTAGCAACCAGTCTACCGCAGTAAGCAATGGCAACCTACTGCGGTTTAATCTTCTGCCCAGTCAGTCATGTATCTTTCGAGACATGATCGTCCAAGCGTGTTTCACGTATGGCACTTAACTGACTGACTGACTTTTAATCTCGCTGACTTTTATTATCTTGTCTAGGTGTTCTTATAGTTTCCCTTCTATGTCTTTCATACACTCAGTATCATCTGCGTATCTTTGTTAAAATTGTTCCCAACGATATTAAATCTTGACAGGACTCCGAGTTCTTTTAGAATTGACCCACAATAAAGATTGAGTAAATCCAGTGAGAACACATTTCCATGTCTAATTTTCTATTTTGCTTCCCACTCAGTTAAATATATAAACTTCTCCATTCACTTTACTAACTACAGATTGACGGGAAAAATGAATTCTGACTGAAAAGAAAGTCATGTTTAACACTGGCTGCATTTGGATCGGATATCAAAAGTTTACTCATCGCTACTCACTGATTTACTGTTAATTCAGCGTTTGTCAGTTTTACTTTAGAAAAGTTAACAAAAAAAAGATATGAACTTGTATAGAAAAGACTAAGTAATTAAAGGATGACTGTCGGATTGTTAATGTTAATGGTCACATTAGCCCTTTTGCTACAAGGAAAGATTTGGCATTCATCGACCGAGCAGAAATATCGACTGAAATATATACAATTGTCTTCTTAACATAACAGATTTCTCAAATCTCTTATACATATAATACTGATATGGGTTTTTATATCAAGTGTCGTGGAATGTTAGCATGTGAGTTATGTCATTGTGTCACATGTTCTATCCATTTAAGTTGTTTCTACTGTTGGTGATCCACAAATGCTCTAGTTTCTGTTATTTAGTAAAGTTATTTATGAATTTGTAGCACCAATCAACAATGTTCAGAAAGGAATGATCTTTAAGAAGATACTCAGGCTTTACTCGCTCAAAGCCCGTTACACAGTTGATCTGAGAAACGGTTGTATAGAGTTAACAGTTTAGTTGTCTGAATTGGCTTGGTGTCATGCCTGACATTTATAGAAAATAGAAAATCTCAATAGGCGATTTAAGAACATGAGTCGAATTCTCAAGTTTTGGTAGCAATTTGAAGTTTTACGCAAAAATTTGTCTGGCACTGCCTATAAAGAAACTACGCTTCCAGATTTAATCACAAAGTAAATAGATTAACTCGGTCTCTCTATTGTACATAAAAATTCTTGAAAAAAGAATTGTCAGTGGTCAGAGCATAAATTTAGGTGACAAAAGTTGCTGATGAATTGTTAATTTTTTTTACTGCTTATTAACCATTTTTTGATTATGCACAGTTTTATATTGTAAGAATAATTATTTTTAGTAAATACTTTATAAACAATATTTGGAAGATACTTATAATTTTTACAAATAAAAGTTCGAATATTTTCCCCTGGGCAGGAGAGAATAAGTGAATTAATACTTTTGCTAATTAGTGCACAAATATATTTTACAAAGACATCTGGACTTCAACCACGCATTAACAGAATAGAGTTATTATATGCCTAATCAATCAGGTAAGTGTCATACGTAATACACGCTTGGGTGATCAAGTCTCGAACGAGACATGATTAACTGAGCAGAAAATTTTCCCGCATTCAATTGCCATTACTTTCTGTGGCATTAACAACCAAGTCTCCAGAATGTAATCTGTTCTGCTATTTAATCCAAAGCTGGAGAGAGAAGCAACTGATTAATAAATTTCCCAAAGTTATTTGCCCGTAAGTGAATGCAACGTATTCAACTGGAATTCGAACTCGGCTCTCCGATTTCTCGTTCCGAGCCGATATTCACATTATCACAACTCACATGCATAATACTACATCTAAAAGAAGTATGCTAACTCTGTGGGCTAAACACTTTTGCAAACATCATAGGTTCATGTCAGTTCTTTAATTATTGCAAAAGCTGGACGAATATTTGTCATTTGAAGAATGCCAAAAATTATCTTGCTATGAAATGCTAAATTCTAATATCGCAGATGTAAATTTTCTCTCTATGATACTCTCTCTTTTATAAACACACACACACACACACACACACACACACACACACACACACACACACACATATATATATATATATATATATATATATAATAAATTATGTAAAAATAATAAGATTTAAAAATTAAATAATAAGATTTTATATTTTCTGAATATCTTTATATTTACATGAAGAAATCTTTTAGAGTATCTTCTTAATATTGCATTTTCCATAGATGCTTCTATATTAAATTTCAGTACATAGCTAAATAGCACAAGTGTGATAATTGTGTTTTATTAATGGTGAGGAGGATAAAATGTTTAAAAAAATCAAGCAAAATTACTTGCGTTTACATGAGTTTTACGACTGACTCTATTCTTGTTTCTAGTCTTGAAGATGAGGCTATATTGGTCTATTAACTGTAGACTCTTCTGAATTTAGCAGTTTAAAGTTGAGATCTCCATGTCCGAAAAAACAATGATACAATACTAACTCAAAATAGAACCCTACCCTTCTCACTAAGTCAACTAGTAATTTTTATCCATATTTAATTATTATTTTCATAGTAATTTGATGCCCCTAGATTTTCTTATTGTTTAATTCATCTTTCGTATAATCTCATCTGTTTCTACTTTCAAATCTTGGCGGTTATTTTTTATTTTATTTAGCTATAAACATGATTGAATTGCAATTATAATCATCAGATATTTTCTTCTAAGAGCGTCAACAGTCATATCTCTCAAACAATTCAGCTCCTTCGTAAGATGTGTCTCTTTCCAATAAATCTTGATTAATATTTAGCCCACCAGTTACACACGCACATTTGGCAGGTCATTTTCTTATTTTCTCTGTCCTTCTTGCCTTCAATATCTTTTGTGATCGGCAAACTATGTTTCTTCTCTAAGTATGTCCTCTATGTTTCAACTATCACTTTCACATTAGAATTATAAGTGTATTTTGTTACAATTTTCCTTAAGACTTTATCATCGCTCATATATGTCCTTCCAATGGTATTCCCAGTATCATGCTGTAGAACCATATTTCTGCTGCCTCAAGTCATTTATTCATCTGTGAAATAAATTTTCTAGCTTTTACAGCCATGAATATATATTACTAGTAGTATAGCCCGGCGTTGCTCGGGTGTAATGAAAGCCTTATATATATATATATATATATATATATATATATATATATATATATATTATCGATTTTCTGCACTATTGTAAGAACTGTAACCTTGAAACATTTGAGTATCGTTTCTTATGTCTTTGTCTATGAGTGTATCAAATTTGATTAAAATCGGACCACTCTTTCTATAACCCGATTTTTTCGATTATCGATATTGATCGAGGGTACCTCGACACAAAATCAAGCTAAGAACACTCACAAATGCATATGTAAATTTTCAAGAAAATCCTTTCAGCCGTTTCGGAGTCTATAGGTAACGGACACACACAGACACACACACACACAAACACACACACATTCACATACACACACACACACACACACACACAGAGACAAAGTTCCATTTATAAAAAGTTTAAATATAATAGTATAGTATTCTTTTCTTTGTTTCAAACGAAAATTTCTTCTGTTTCTTAAGGCGTTACTTGTCTTTTGAAAAGCGCCTCTTGCTATTTTAATCCGTCTTTTGATTTCGGTGTCATGTTTTTTCTCCTAAACGTTTAGTTATGAAAAAAAACTAGAAAGAGATTATTGATATTCCAGAATATTATGGCTAAATATGAATTGGAGAATGTAACATTCGCAAAACATATTAAAGGCGGGAGGAACTGGAGGTGGAAACAGCGTATAACTTAGCTTATAAATAAAAGAACGATGGTAAACTGTCAAACGATGGTAGGAGAAGCAAAGAAAAGAAAGTTGTCACCAATATTCTGAAAGGTGACATGAGATAAAAGGACTGTTATGGTATCAAGTAGTTTGTAGAACGCTTATTATTACTTATCAATATATCTAAATATCAATATTTGATTTCCGCAAGACACGAATTTAGTATTTTAGTGAGCTTACGTAAGATGGGTGCGAGAAAAATAGATGACTAAATGCTCTCTCTCTTACTCTCCCTCTCTTTCTTTCTCTCTGTCTCTCTCTATATATATATATTTTTTTCTTTTCTTTTTTTAATCGTGTCACCCCAAGCAAGGCATTCCACTGCTACTATAGCGCAGGGGGTTACATAGAGGGATTGTGTATGGTAAATGTCAGAAGGAGGGTGATAGACGACTGAGGATGTACATAGGGAGAGAGTTGAAGAGAGTGGGTGTGAGTTAGTGTGTTAGAAGGTGTCTATTGACCTTACATTTAAACTCCTGGGGGTTGTAGCCGTCGGGAAAGCGAGCATACGGTAGGGAATTCCACAGGCGGGAAGTGCGAGGAAAGAAGCTGTTGGAGTAGAAATTGCGGTTACATTTCATCGGTTTCACTGCAAAAGGGTGGGACCTAGTTGCCAATCTAGTATCTCGTGCAAATTCACATCTAGAGGGCACCAGTGATTTAAGTTCGTCAGAGCAGAAGCCATGAAAGTACTTATAGCAGAGGCACAGGGAAGCCACGTCACTCCGGTGAGAGAGATACTGCAGGCGGTCAGCCAAGGTGGTATCAATACCACTCACAGCCATATATGACCAAAATGGCAAAATAAGTTTATTTTACAAAATGGCTTGTAAAGGTGAGTGGGGTAAGCTGGGTTGGAAAGATTTATTTATTTTTTGAAACTCGATAAAGTTATGTATTTTTTTTTATTATTTCGTGCTTGATTCTATGGTTCATTTGATAGTCATATTGTATATACATGTTGTTACAATGATTTATAAAAGCATAGTATCACTATACAAAAATGTTCATGTTTCGGAGCAGAACCGATCCTCTTCGGGTGATATGTGGAACTAAAAATAAACGGTGGAAATGATTTATTTTTGAGAATATGAGATGAAAGTGGTGGTTGTAGGGAATTGTAATTTGGTGCGTCTAAATTCTACTCTGTGTACAGCACTCATTATAAAAGTAAATGCTTGAAAAGTGGGTATAAATCTACGTGTTCTGTCACTTTCTTACAATATATATATATGAGTCTACACTATCATATATATATATATATATATAATGTGTTTGTGTGTGTTTGTGTTTGTGTGTTTGTGTGTGTCTGTGTATATATATCTGTGTTAAGATACGGAGTTAGATTTTGTAGCTATTTATTTCTCTTGCTTTCTTTCTCTCTCTCTCTCTCTCTCTCTCTCTCTCTCTCTCTCTCTCTCTCTCTCTTCTTATCTCTTTCTTCTCTCAATATATAGATAAATTGTGCACCACAAAAACCAGGATTTTTTGCTTCAGTTTATTTAATTTTAGGTATTTTTGTTGCAGTTATTTAAAGCAAAATCAGCAAATAGAAATTTAGTAACTTAAAACATAAACACAAATATTATATGTACAGTTCAAACTAAATAAGTTATCCTTTTTATATGTTAGTTAATTTTGTTTTTATCATAATAAATCTAAACTTTCTTAATTGTTGTGTTTCAACAGATAGATAGATAGATAGATAGATAGATAGATAGATAGATAGATAGATAGATTGATTGATTGATTGATTGATTGATTGATTGATAAATAATGATATTTGTATGCAAGACATAAAATAACTGAAATTTTCTATGATACAACGATGAAAAAAATTAGATATTAAAATTATCAACGATATGGTGTGTGTGAAAATTCAACAACAAAAAAAACAGCGAAGTGAATAGAAGACATCAAAAGCTAATACCTTTTACACTCAATTATGGGACTGCCAACAAAAACTCCTCAAAGCTACTTTGAACATGTTTTTTTCTCTCTACTTTTTTGTTTAAACTTTTAAACTGTCTTTTCAAAAGAATGCTTTATTTATTTATTTTCAAAACCTAAATTTTCCCATTGACCCATTTCTAGTGAATCATCGAGTAATGAATGAGTGCTTTGTGTTGAATCAAATTACTTACCATTGTGCTTTACGCACTCTCAAATAATAAATAGGCATTGGAAACGCCTGGTAATATTGGCAATTCAATTTCTAAAGAAAATTCATAATGGAACTAGAAACAGTTCTGTCTGAAACATTATCGCTTTCGCTTGCTGATCATTTTTTGTCATTTTTAACAGGCATTCCTGCATCGAATGCATGATTTTTGGACCATTAAAAAGAAAAAAATGAACGCCTCATTTAACTACTCTCCTTTTTGGTGGAAAAAAATTCCATAATAATAAAAATATTAGACAATCCACATTTAAAGTAATCGGAATAAATGGAGTAATAAATTGGAGTTTTTGAGTTGAGTTTATTTTACAGCAATTCCATCTTTCTTTATGAGTTACAAGATGGAATAATTTAAATATTTTTGTTAATAAATATATAAATGAATATTATATATAAGAAAGAGAGATATGCTATATGTATGTTTGTCTTTTCTTCCTGGACTAAAGCCGTAAGTCAACACGATGCTGCAATTGAACGAATATCTACTGGCATTCGACAAACTTTCCAGCATCGCAATTTCTGTTTATATTTTATGTAATTTCTTCCAATCTTGTGAGAGAGTTAATAGATTATTCTGTTACATCGAGCATGGTTGGCACCGTAAATCTCCGCTATATCTTTTGATGATTTGTCACCCTGAATGCATATCATCCATAACCAACAATCTCCCAACCTTGAAACACATATTTTACTCAAAATCATGTATTCAGTTTGATGGGTGTTCTCTAAAAGGCATTTGAAGATTCTAGACACTAGATTTTCCGTGTTTTTTTTTTGTTTATTTTTTGTTTTTGTTTTTTGTTTTTAATCGTATCACCCCGAGCAAGGCAGTAATGTCACTGATGTGCAGGCGGCTAAATAAGAGTAAAAAGATTAATTAGAAGAGAGTGAAGAGGAAGACAAACCAGTTGGAAAGGAGCAATAGAAGGATGGGAATACAGGTGTGATGACAGTTGTAAAGGTGGAGAGAAAGGAAAGGATATACAGGGTAGTGAAAGAACTAGAGTCAAGTAGTTAATAGATGAGTATTGACATTACATTTAAATTCCTGGAGGTTGTAGCCGTCAGGAAATCAAGAATATGGAAGCGAGTTCCACAGGCAGGAAGTGCGAGAGAAGAAGCTGCAGAAGTAGAATTGTCGTCTGCATTTGGTTAATCTCACTGTGAATGGGTTTCACGGAATATTAAATATATAAATGCTGTTCAAATTTGTGAGCCATATTGAAGATCACAAGCATTTTAAACAGAATGTTACATAACCTTGTATAATAGCTGAAGTTGTGGAGATTACGCCAACTAACAAACAGCCTAATTAGGCTAGATACCACCTAGCAAAAGAAACAGCCAATCTAATGTTCAAATGTAAATTTACAGAAATTTTCTCATTTAAGCTATGTGCGTTTTTTTTTACTTAAAACTGCATTTATTTAAAGCAAGAATACTATTTTTCTAATACTCTACTTCCGTATTTCCAACTTAGGAATATTAAATACGTAGAATGAAACATTAAAATTTTCAGATCTGCATTCAGTTAATCATTATGTGCATTATCAGTATATATATATATATATATATATATATATATATATATATATATATGATTTTGGTTAAACAGAAGCGACAACGTCTGTCCTTTATTTTTTTCCAATTTTCTATATAAGATATAAATTTTTGTGCTAGAAGTTGTGGATAAACTACCAGATGTTAGTATTTTGTTATATTATTTAAGAAATTACGACTTTCATCGTCATTATCAAGAATAGATGTGGTGTCTGTTAGAATTTTTTGTCTTGACATTCTTTGGAAACCAGGACGTTTGAAATATTAAATGTAAAAATAATGTTGTCTATGAATTATCATGCCTCGTGCGAGATTGCATCTAAAAGTTAGTATTCAAAATCAATATTAAATATTTAACCTTGTGTACACATGCACCACACGTTCGAGTATAATTACCTATCACCTATCCATACTTTCTGCTAATTCATTTAAAAAATGAAAATATTCAAAATTTCTACAATATAATTGTATAGAACACTTTTTAATACAAATGTGCACTAACACTATTAGGACCAAAGACTAAGTATTAAACAACCAATCCATATATATATATATATATATATATATATATATATATATATATATATATATATTGGTTTGAAATATCCCACAAAGCAGTAAATACATATCAATCTATCAAGAACAACTCTTCCCATACAATTTCAATGAATTTAACGTACAGCAAACCTGTATGCGAAAATTTACTTTAGAATTTTGTGGTAAAATGTGAGGGTTAAGTTCGTTTGTTTTGTTGTTGTTGTTGTCGTTGTTGTTGTTTTGCTTTCGTAGTCTCTAATATGTACGAAGAAAACCTGACATGCAGCGGAGGAACAGTAAAGTCAGTGAGCAGTGATAAGTAAAATTTTTTTTCAGCTTCCAAGCATAACTGTCAATTTCAACATTAACTTAATCACAACTGGCTTCGGATGATAACGTTTATCGTGAATTTGGCATGCCTGAATATGTATACTGGCTAAAACGTGATATTTTCTTGGCATTTTTAATAACCTCGATCCATATTGAACTTTACACGCAGATTTGTGGCAAATTGTAAAACTTTAATACATCAATAACCTAGGTCATCAGAGAAACATGTTAAATTAAAGCTTTCAAAATTTTATTTTCGTCGGATTAATATCCTCGTTTATTCACTGTCATCTCAGCAAAAGCAAATAAGAAACAAATATAGGTTTGTATTATTTACATTATTCTGACAGTTGTACTTGTCTTCTTTGCCATTTTCACGACATTTCGGCCGTTGTACGCTCCGGCATTCTTCAGGTGCTAGGAATTTCGATCCGATCCCTTTATTACGATCACTGGCGTATACTATTTTCATTCCTTGTGCAAAGCCGCTTCTCGTAGTCAGAAGTTATCTCCCTGCAACCTGATGTGTCCTTGGGGAATAACATATATATATATATATATATATATATATATATATATATATATATATATATTTGGGCAGAACAATTTATTTTAAATAACGTTATGAGAGAAAATAATTTTATCCAAACTATGTATGAATTTTACGATAGTACGATAACTGTGCTAATGTTATAAATAAATTACACACTTTGGACACACTGCCACTGCTTTGAGTAGACGTCTCAACTTTTCCTCATCAGATTAAAGTGTGATAAAAATCTATCTAGCCACAATTTGTAAGAATTTTTCTATTTTCTGGTCGAAAATAGGAAAATACTATATAAATTTCAATATCGAAAACATTTTGCTATAAGAGAAGCAGAATAATTTTCTCCTACCATCAACCTTGAATAATTTTTTATTTTTTATTTTTCAGAGATAGCTGCTTGCGAGATTTCCAGTTTCAGTCGGCAAGTGAGAGCTTGGAATGAACGCTACTTTTTAAATAAACGGAAGATATAATACTACGCTACAGTCAAAATATGAGGATACAATAACCACAACGGTGACATAACACACTTGAAAAAAACCGGATACGTAGTTGAAAGTGTTTAGGATGATAATTATGGAAAAACTTTACATTTCTTATCTCCAGAAAAACCGAAGAACGTGAGGATGCAGAAGAAAATTAATAAAAAGATTAATAAAATCTTCCTTGTCGTATGTATTTAAGAATTGGCATATCCATATTCATGACGTTTCGACCGTTGTACACTCCCGTATTCGGCATGTAATTGGAACTTTGAGCTTACAACTGTCAAAACGTCGTGAATATTAATAAGGAAAAAAGCGTAAGTGTAACATTCCAAGCAATGTGAATAATGTAAATACAACCTCATCTCAGAAGTATATATATATATATATATATATATATATATATATATATATATATATATATATATATAATGTATTTGGGCAACAATCTCTCTTTTATACAAGTTTCATTGAAAATGAGAGACAAGGTATTATCAATAGGTTTTTATGTATTTTTTCTTATGTTCTGATAAGTGTAGGGATTTTTTTTTTATTAAAATAATGGAAACATTATTAATAACAAAGAAATATCCTGCACTTAATAATATCAATTATGATCAAAACAAAGTGCTTATTGTGTTCTGATTATGATATACACATCACTCTATATACATAAACTCTACACATATTCACTTATTTTTTAAAGAAATTCATCTTTGACGATGGATAAATGTATAGCAGAAAGCGCTCGAAAAAAAACACACTTGGGCATTTCTTTTGCTATAACATGAGATAGGAAAAACTATATAGAAACCTGCATATATATATATATATATATATATATATATATATATATATATATTTCTTAACATATACTGTTAAATATAACAACAGACAATGCATGTCTATTATGCTTAATCATGAGCCGTTCTAAACATCGTATTTTAGCTTTAATTTTAAGTGAGAATAAAGACAAAATTGTCCAACATTTAGATATTTTTTATGCTGGTTCTAAGGTTTCGGCTCACATGATCTAGCTTCCAAGAGGTTACAGTGACCTTAACATAAAGATATCTACCATCAAACATGATTTTATCTTGTGTTGACATAAACCATTTCTATGCAACTATAACAGTCACCCAATAGTAGACGCATTTCCTAAATTTATAATAGTGTCCTATAACATCACAATGCGTGAGAGTCTGAAATGTTAACAGAACCATGTGTCTAAATACAATATAACGTGTTGTGACCATATTGAAATAGGATTATATTATGTGTGGGTTGTTTTGATTGAATGCAGATGGCCTCCAATATCTGAAGGTTCTTTTTACTGTGTGTATGAGTGAGTATTATTGTGTTATCAACTAAAATCTGTTTTATATTGCCTACAATGCTCTGGAGTTCTAAGAAATGTAGTTCAATTGAATTCTGATCAGAAATGTGACAGGTAATGTAGTGGGTTTACTATTAAAACCAGGTATACAATCTCTAAACGTGCATATATATATATATATATATATATATATATATATAAACAGTAGCCACTCTAGCGTGTACGCATCGCTCATTCAGTAAAATGAATTGGAGTACGCTAGCTATTGGGCACGTAATATGATATAGGCTAAAAACGACTGCCTTCTTCCACCGAACGCCAATTCGGTCGGGTTTCAAGTCTGGGTTAAGGAGCAATCGGAGTCTAACCGTACTGATGTGCTATGATACAGCGAAACAGATCTGTCTGCGGATGACAATATATGTACATATATATATATAAATGCACACACAAAAGTAGACACAAAATCATTAAATATTTCTGTACATAGATACGTATGTACATAGAACATTTAATGCAAGCTTCAGATGAAAAAGCATATGTTTTTAACATGTTTTGTTTTTAACCTATTGTGCCTTTGCAAAAATATTTAGAGAGAAATATTAATCAAGTAAATGGAACAAAATCCACAATGAGTATTCGGAATAAAATTCAGGCTACTGACTTATTGATGCAGTATTACGCATATACAGACAGACAAGTAGACATGCTCTGTCAAGTCTGTGAGGAAGTCAAGAGTTTTGTTTTACAAACAGAAAGAGTAAATGCACTTTAGATGGAAACTGTTCTTTTTACTCTACCAAATATCTACTTTCCTCGATCAATAATAGTTTGTTTCTTTTCTTTTTCTTTCATTTCCTCTTCAGGATCCTCAGCTTGGCCGAAATGTTTTTATCATTTCATATAAAATTCTAAAATTGATCAATAGATGCTCTAAATAATTGCGTAAGAGTTACCAGTTAAATTTTATGAAATATGTGGGGTGCAATCTCTCTTCGTTCATTTGCGTTTTTTTTTTCTAAAAGTTAGAATGAAAAGCATAGCTGAATTAATTTCTTTTTATTTCGCTCTGTCTTTCTTTCTCCTCTCTCTCTCTCCCTATCTCTCCTCTCTCTCTCTCTCTCTCTCTATATATATATATATATATATACTTTTTTGTCTGTAGTTATTAAGAAAACGAAAATAGATCTTTCTCATTTAAACAAAGTATGTGACTAGCGAATTAATTTCTTTCGGCATATATATATATATATATATATATATATATATATATATATATATATATATATGAATTACTTGAAATTGCATCCTGGAATATCTTCAAACTGTGCCCACTTGAAGGAAAGGCTCAATTTCAAATGATTTCTAATTTATTTTTATCTTACCTGTGTTGCTAACTTTATGAGTTTATCATTTCTGCCTGCGCTTCACATCAAATATAACAGGCAATTTGCAACACACGTCGTCCTATTTCTTCCGCTTCAGTATATTTCTCTGCATATATAAAGTGTAAACGCATATACACACATATTTAACTATCAAGTTAGTTGTATCCACAAATACTCACGCACCCAAACATCTATATACTCACGCACATACATATATCTACATCTGAACGTAAGTCTATGTGCAGTTACGTGCATATATACTTGATATGTGCTAGATTTTAAGGGTTACGTTGGAGATAATAATGAGTCAGTTATATATGTCTTAATTATAAATCTATTGGTGGGAGAATAGCATTTCAAATGTACGGAATCGGAACTCGATTCTCTATGGATAATTTAATGTTATTATCCCTTAGATTACACTGAACATCCAATATAACTGGTACTACAAAGATTTAGACACTGCACTGCACTGATTTAGTGTATATATATATATATATATATATATATATATATATATATATATATAAGTTTCGTCTTGGGGATTTTTTCTTTCAAACAGGCACTAGGCATATTGTTCTTGTGCGCTGTTTGTTTCTTTTTTTTTCCCCCATTATTTAATCCAGATAGTTCTCGCCGGGTTACAAGATGGCTTAAATTACTGTTAAGTTAGCACTATTTTCGGAAGTTTAGTTTGTTATTATTAGTGTTGCCTTACTGTTATTTGGTACATTACTATATATATATATATATATATATATATATATATATATATATATATCCGCAGACAGATCTGTTTAGCTGTATCACAGCTCATCATTACGGTTAGACATCCGATTACTTTTAACCCAGGATTCTACCTCTGAGCTATGGGCACTCAGTAGAAGGAGGCAGACATTTAGCGTATGATATATCATATGCCAGTAGCCAGAGTGTTCTAATTCATTGCTGAATAAGCGCTGCGTATAAGATAGAGTAGCTACTGTTTGTTCAAAGACCACCATTATCCAGAGTGTTCAACCAGGATGTGACATATATATATATATATATATATATATATATATATATATATATATATATATATGCAACCAGACACAATTATTAGACCACCCAACCTTTTAAGAAAATAATTATATCTTTCATATTATTTTTAATATTTATTGCAAAGTGGATGATTCTAAATGAAAATAGAATTTTTTTTTTGTTATTATTACATCGCAAAATTTTTACAAGCCCGCCAGAAGCCTTTGACAGAAAGCCAACCAATAAGAAGAAGAAACTAGCAAGGGGAAGAGAGCACAAAAATTGGACAGCAGAACAAAATGTTTTGCACTGTTTGAGAGTAAAATGAAAATGTACGTGCGGAGGAGGGTTGAGGAGCGAGTGAAAAATGAGTGCGTACAGTCATCGATGAAACATCGTCGTGAATCCTGCATGGTTTGGGGTTGTTTTGCGGGCACGAGTTCAGGTAATTTGGTTGAAGTAAATAGGTCTATGAAGAAAGAACTGTACGATTCAATTTTACATTCATCTGGATTACGTATTGTGCGTCATAATTTCATCATCCAGCACTATAACAACCCAAAGCATACCTCTGAATTGTGCCAAAATTATTTAAAATAAAAAGACAAGGCTGGTGTGTTAAATGTTATGTGTTGGCCACCTCAGTCACCAAACCTCTCACCAATTGAACTTGCATGGGATGGGTTAGACAGGAGATGTAAGAAGAAACAGCCTAGTAATGTTCGGGATTTAGTTAGATGTCTAAAGGAATAACCAGAGTGAGTTCTCGGTGTGTTATTTTTAAATAACTTGTGAAAGGAATGCCCAGAATGTGTGCAGCCGTTGTGAAGGCAATAGGAGCGTATTTGTATGAAACTGAAAACTGTCAGAAAGATTATGCGATCAGATTAACCTTTACATCTGGTTACCTAAGATTCTAGACTACACCTCCCTAGATTATTATGTGTGGGCTCTAATATATATATATATATATATATATATATATATATATATATATATAAGTATACTTAAATTAAGTATGATTAAATAATAATGAAAATAATTAAACATCACCATGCTAGAATAGGAAAAATATATTTTTTAAAAAATAATTAAAAAAATATCGTTCAGTTGTTATAAATTAATACACACGGATATACGCATACATACACATGCATGTATGCATAAACGCACACAAACGTACGAACAAACGGTTTTCTAATTTGAATTATATTTAGATATTATTGTACAAACGTACAGAGCCGAGTAAAATCAACTGTACTTTGTACGTCTTTACAGGGTTTTACTTTGCTCCAAAATTTGATTTCATCTGTCAATGTATGCTATTTTAGAGGATAGGACGAACGGATTAACGAAAGTGACAGAATTTTATTTATCATATAGATAATACCGACAGAAAAATGTACATACTTTATAAGAGCAAAAAGAAATATAAAAACTAAACCTTGACTTATTTTACCTACAAATGTCATCAATGATTTATCTTAGCTCACAATGATATCAACGCACACACATTTAAAAATGTAATAAATGATAAACAGCACTAATATTACATTACGAATTACAGTCTTTCGAAATAAGGTGTGAACAATTACTCTACTTCTCCAGAAAAGTCTATGGGAAAAACTTTCGGAAAGAAAAAACGTATGAATATCGGAAAAAAATTAAATTCCCGATTCTGGCCAGGAAATTTTTTATAAAAGAAAAATATGAATGTAATTTACTCAGATGAGAAAACATTGATAGTTATCATGACCTCCAAATTACAATTATTGACATAAGACAGGGCAGTGAACTAATTTTTTGTTCCTATTAAATTAGTACTAAAACAATATATAAGTTAGCTTATAGATAAATAAATAAAAATAAAGCCTGACTTCAAAGAAGTTAAATTTAATTTTTAAAAAAAGCGATACAAAGTAAAATACTTGCTTAAGGGGAACTAGATTTTGTATCGTATTTTGTTAATATAAATTTACTTTTGACGATGAAGCTAGCCATGATCAGAAATGTTAAAATCGAAATTATCCAATCTGTCATATATATCTATCATTCCATTTTATCCTCATCCAAACTTTTCTAAAATGCGCTATTCTTGAAATTATACTAGGTTGATAGATTGATCGACGTAAGTATGTTATAATAGCAATAACAAGAATTACTTTAGAAATTAAATTGACAACCACATAACCTATTAAAAGCAATAGAACTAGGGAGAAACTATGAGTAACTTGCATTTAAGTGGTACAACTTGGAGTGGGAGAGATATAGTCAAGTTTGTTATTTTCTTATCGCCTATGATAGGTATTCCAGCGACCAGGACCGGCGAGCTAAAACCTTCATATGGGTCCATTTTGCAGTCACCATTCCTCGAAAGGCCTTTGGCCGCGGCTTGTATTGTCGAGGAAAAGGAAAACCGAAAATGGAAGGTTTTTGGTGAGACCGAAAAGAAGGGTCAGACTTCTTTTTACTCTGTCATTTCGATGATTATTTTGCCGATTTTCCTCACCTCGGGAAAACTGAGTACTAGAGTCCTGTTACAGTGTCTGAGATCTGGGAATTGCTGAAGCTGGTTGACCTGAACAAACACCGAGATCAGATAGTCTTTCTGATGAACAGTACTTAAGGAAGTTGCCCGTTCTTGTTCCCTTGCTGGAACTGATTTACAACAACTAGATGAGATAGAATCTATACTTCAACGTTTCACCTGGTGTGTGATCAGTACACGAACAGTGGGATGGAATAGGCAACTTTGCAACTTTGTCCTTGAAGCCAGTTCTGTTATAGCAATGTAGTAGCGTCCTTAACTAAGGCTAAACACTATGTGTTTTTATACTTACTAGATGCTATGTGAGTCATGATATTTACGACGAGACCGAAGATTATGGAGAAGAGAAATTTACCTCTTCCCAAATGTTTTTGTTTTTTAAGCTTCAGCTTCAAGTCAAAATCAAGACAGAAAAGCAACGACTTCCACCATCAGAATCTTTTGTGTGCGTATCGAGTGATATGAACTTAGAGTAGCACTTTGATGCCTGTTAGATATCAGGATATTCGAAGCCCTGTATTAAACAATGGCACTCTTTAGCCTTTATGATGTTTTTTGTTTTTGTTTTGGGATTTTCTTTTTGGTTTTTAATATAATGTTAACTTAGGGGATATATGCTCATTGGTCCCTTATACTTTTGTTCTCACATAATTTAGTTTGATTCCCTATCTTCTCCCTCGTTAGGAGACTAGTAATGTCAGTTGTCTGGTGGTTGTTGGATATTTTCTTTTTTCGTGTATTGTTCTCGTAATTGTTGTCGTATCTAAATGAGAGTTTATATTTTGTATGTGTGGTTTGAGGAATAATTTCTTTTTAATTCATCCAAGTTCTGAATTATTTTCGTCCAGTTAATTGATGTTTCTGACAACATTAAAGATTATGAGGGTTATATTACAAACATCATTGTGTTTTCATTTCTAGTATATAAAATATTATGTATATTTTATAAACTCATTGCAGTTTTCATTTTTAAACATTGTTATTGTATGCCGCACTTCCACTGACAAACTGTACATTAGTTCAGACTTCATAAAAAAATTGTGGTACTATATTTTATAAGAATGGTAAGACAAAATGGTATTTTGGTGCAAGGATTATTGTATGATTGTGGTTAGCCAAGTTTAAGATGAGAAAAATGATGGCCAACCGCCCCCATCTCCAATTTTAGACTTGTGCAACAATTTTTTGTATTTTTACAAAAGTGTTTGTCCATTAAAGTTTGCATATAAATCAATACGACTTGACTTCAACAATTCTACTGCAATTTATTGAACTCTTCTTCTTAACCATTTAGATAAAGGCTAATTTACTCTGTCCAGAGAAATTTATTGTCCTCAACACTCCTGACGCCGAACTAGAATATCGACACTGGAGAACTTTCCTAAACTACTTAAGTACCTACTACGACGAAAATTCTAATAATCAGCACTATCTCACGAAATATGTCTCAGCACAAGTTTTCAGATATTTCGCAGACGTACCTTTATCCGAAGACCCTTTACCAACACTGAACAAGATCTGCATAAGAAACAAAAATTAAATGGTCTCTAGACACTGCCTACGTCACGTTAACTGTCCTCAGATTTAATTGACGAATTATATCAAGCCTTAGTAAAATAAATTAAACTGTTCATTTTCTTAGGTATCAGTGGAACGATATCGAACCGAATTGATTGTAGATGTCTTTCTATACGGACTTCAGCCCACGGATATCTGAGAAAGAATACTCGAAAATAGCACCTTCAGTTTACATCAAGGCCATGGCCAGGCAAGAATATTAGATTTAGCAAAACAAAATGCTAAAAAGTGCGATACAAATGCAGCAACTTCAGAGACGTCTTCACCTATTTTGTTTCTCGCTATCGTATATAAAACTAAGCTTTCTTTTAAAAAAACAACCTTAATTAAACGAACATGCTTAATTTTTTTCTTTTTATTTTTAGAGGAAAGAGAGATGCAAGATCATTATGCCCCGCAGGAAGTGACAAACGTTGTACATGTGAAAATCAGAAACATTGGGCTAGAGTTTATAGCATTACAAAGGGGAGAGAAACGGTATCCTGTTCGGTATCAGTAGATACATTTGGCTGACTATCAACTAAAACGATAGAGATCACGGCTGACAAACAACCACTAAAAACATTGACTGACACGAAAAGCAGAGAAAACGTCCTCAATGCAAGCAATGTGAAAAAATCCATTAAGAAACAACTCGTATCTAAACAAAGTATAGATAGCCATCAAATCTTTTTCAATACAATTACTGGTATTGACCGAAAAATAAAGCGTATTTTATACCAAAGCGTAAGATGTCTATTAATGAAGGGTTTATGTTGAAACTTAATTTTAGGGTAAAATTTGCATCAACATTTATTAGTAGAAATACATTTCAGAGAATCGAAGCCGCCCTTTAAATTCAGCGTCCTAGCAGCCATGAGAATTCCGTACCAAATACATTTAACAATCTCACACCCGTTTGTAAACGGTAGCTATTAAATCTAGACGACACACAATTATTTACCCGAACCAATGTTACCCGCATGTTGAAGAAACATATACTCCAACCGAGTCATTCACCTTGTAGAGTTCAAGACTTCGTAATCTCTTCTGAGAACAGGATAATGTGAATGGTAATTGACTATTCCCAAACGATAAACCAGTTTCATTTGCTACTTTCCTCTGCCAAGTATAGTCGAGATGATAGGAAAATAGCCAAAAACAGTCTATTTATTACTCTGGACCACAAAAGTGATAACCATCTGATAGCTGTAAGACTCAGCTAGCTTTCAACGGGTGATAGACAAGAAAATATCGAAAAAGAAACTGCAAGGCACCCATGTTTACATTGACAATGTAACCATTGCGGGAAAATCGAGTGGAAATTGAATGAAATTTCAAATTATACATGGCAGCCGTTAGAAGGTACAAGATGACGCTTAACCTAGTCGAATGTTATTTTAGGCGAAAAAATAGAAAACTAATTTGACGATGGTATAATCCATTTTCCCTATTTATAAATGTCCTAAATACATATATTCTGCAGAACTCTCACTTGATTGGACTCTCTGCGTGAGTCCGCCGAAGGGTAGAGTCTCGTCTGGGAAAAAACGACAGGAGTCCGACCCTGTCTTATTCAGGACGGGAAGTCTCGGATCTGCCACGTACAAATCAATCTTGTGACACATTCCGCTTTTCTTGGGATGCTTGAGTAAATACTGAGTTCGTCAAAATTCTTCCTTATCGGATTCTTTCCTTTCAGGCAGAAAGGAACACTGACTAGGGCAGAGTCACCTATGGGTTAAATTGACTAGAGCCCGACATTAACTATGGGGAATACTTACGCAATCGGAATGCCCCGCAGTAAAATCGCCCTTGTAGAGTGGCTCGTGTAAGTACCAAATTCATTAAACCTTAAATTTGAGCCAATATGGATTCTCTCAAACAATTCAACTACAGATACAAATCAACTATGAAGGATGAGAAGTTGTGAAGATCCATAATGTCTCACATTCTAAATGTACACGTGACTCTCTTTCTGAATTATGTTTATTGGGGTTATTAGTAAAATTAGATTATGTTAATTCATCCTTCTGAATTTGTGCATCGTGAATAGTCGTAGCATTATATGACATTTCTAATATTAAAATTTAGTTTTCCTTCTTATATCCGAGAATTATGAAGAAATGTCTTCCTACGCAAATAATTAATATTGAAGTAATGATCTGCTGTCAAAATAATTTTAATTCCTTGTGTACAGCGAATATGAAATGTTGATTCTCTAATTTCCATTCCAGCTTTGTGGTTGGATATTTTCTGTTTATACAGATAGTTGCAGCCATGCTTGGAAAGAAATATCCATGAAATATAATTTCGTCTTCTCTGAAGTAGTTATTGTTAAAAAAAATTCTGTACTCTTTAATTCTCTCCATTTCCTAAAAAAAGGTCTTTGTTTTATTCTTTTGTGTGGAAAAATTATAGAAGTTATTGGTGAGGATATATTTGAAAATTAATACCAGATTGCTGCGATAATGGCTTTTCATTGGATCGCCATAGACATTTGTGTCGAATAATTTAGTAGTTAGCTTTTAATATTTATATTATGTTATATTGACAGGTGTATAAGAGAAGCGGTAAACAATGATGAAGAAATCGTTCACTTATTGATTTCTTGGATTATTCAGTTTGTTTATCTTCTATCCACTCAAAGTTGTCAGGTGGACTATTAACGATCAGATGTTGAAAAATAATTGAGACAGAGAACAAATGTGAAACAGCGGAACGCTATTCACTTATGTATTATATTTGATAATCTACGTATGTTTCGTTACTTTGGGCTTTTCGACATTTTATTCCAGATTGACAAATTGGACTCTGTTGCTAGATAAAAGAGATGAGTGACTAGAGTAATGCATAGCGGCACTGAATTGTTTATTGTAGAGCCGTGATCGAATTCCAGTGGGGTTCGTTACATGAACTATCTATTTCCCTTAGTTATGTGTAAAATAGTACGGTTTTCTTTTCTAGAAAAATCATTATTTCCAACAAACTTCTAATGCAATGTTCTCACGCAAAAGAAATTATCACAATCCAAAATATATTTCTGCTTTACATATTCCACAAGTGTATGAAAAAGCCTAAAAAATTAATACATACAGAGATAACATTGATAAACAGAAGGGTTAGAATTGTTCGATCATTGAACCTGAAAACATATGAAACTATTTGTTATTTCAAAAGTGAAATCGCCTGTGTATGATGCGAATAAAAGGAATTTAGAATTTTGCAAATTTATTTTTTACAGTTTATCAAACCGTTGCCAGTTATTCAAAGCCAGAAAATAAGTTCAAATTAAATAATTTTTCAGTGTTTATTCAAGTTTATTCTGCTATTCTTTTTCTTATTCTTTTCTTCTTTTTCTTTTGTCCTATTTTTTTTTCTTGTCCTGTAGACCGTGAGCTGCCATTTTTGTTTTGGGGCTTCGGTGTTCACCAATGAAGTAATAGAGATTTTTCTACTGCATGATCTTCGCTGGCTTTGGATGTCGGTGTTCACCAGTGAAATAGTAGGGATTCTTGCACTGAATTTTCTTCGCTGGGTTATTCAGTGTGATATTGGTAATAGGTTTTTCTTCCACAGCATGTTCTTTGCTGGGTTTGAACGTCGGTGTTCCCCAGTGAAGAAATCATCCTTCAATATATGTTCTTTTTTTGACGTCGGCTTTCACCAGCAAAGAAGTAGGGTGCGTGTTCTTTGGGCGTCGGGGTTCGCCAGTGTAGTAGTGATTCTTGCATTGCGTGTTCTTTTCAGCCGTCGGGGGTCACCACTGAAGATGTGGGGGGCGTGTTTTTAGGACGTTTGGGTTTGCCAGTGTAGAAGTAGTGTGCTATAGGGAGATGGTTAATGCTTATTAATTCGGCCTTGTGTCATATATAACCGAACTCTCTATAATTTACAGATTATTTTTTTTATCATCAGAAGCAGGTTAGAGATTGGTTGGAATGTGTGGATTTGTGGAAGAATAAAAATATACATTATGCATGTAAAATGGAAATTTATTATAACAAAAGAATAACAAGAATTTGTAGCAGTTAATGTTCAATGAAGAACAAATAATGTGTTAATGGTATTAAAAGTTGTAGAAATGTTCATACTAGTAACTTGTTGGAAAGTATTATGCTTTCGTATGTGTGTATGTATGAGCGTTTGTTTGGAAGGAATGTCTTTGAATGGAGAAGAAGAAGTAAAGTAATTAGCACACGAAACAAAGGAGAAAAAGTATGAATGTGCGACGCGACCTTACGTCAGATCGACTTGAAGTTTCTCCCGTTAATTTTTAGTGTGTCGTCTCTCTCACTGACCCTATCTGACTGTCTGACTGACTGACTGACACTGACCGAAGCCTTTATAGTCATTTAGATAATCCAGTAGTTTTCGAGCAAAAGTTTTCGAGCAAAGTAAATCATGGTTTTCCATAGATTACCTCCGAATTTGCTTTGAGATTAAGAGAAAAATACTGGAGAGGTTACTTGTGCTTTCTCCACAGTTTTGAATTCATAGATCTTATTCTCCTAGACTTGCATCCACTCATGGCTCTAGAGTCTTGAGATAAGATATAGTCGCCCCTTTATAAGGAACATTGATGCGAAAGTGAAAATAGAAGATAAGACCTGAACTTGAACTGAGCCCCCTTCTTTTTCTTTTTCCGAGCTATTAATCGTTACAAAATATGCACATTCGTTGGAGACGGTGACAATAACGATAGATTTATTAATAGCTATGATATGTATAGCGTTACTAATCCTGATATTTGTAGTTAGATCAGTGATATAGGAGTAGTAAATATAATGGTAATGGTGATGGTAATGGCGAGATTAGACGTTTCCTTATAAAGAAACATTTGATTAGTTCCCGTTACTGTCGATTGAAATTCATAAAATGTGTCTGAAAATTTCCAGAACAAACCTTTGCCGGTTAGTAAAAGCCAGAAAATGTTTTCAGATTTCAAAATTTTTCAGGGTTTATTCAAGCGTGTTGGGCTCTGCATTTCTTTTCCCTTTTCTTTCTTTCTTTCTTTCTTTTTCTTTTGATGTTTCTTTCTTGTCCGGTTAGATGGAAAGTTGCAATCTTTGTTTTTAAACGTCAGTGTTCACCAGTGAGGTAGTAGGTATTTTTCCACTGCATGATATTCACTGGGTTTAGATGTCGGTGTTCACTAGTGAAAAATTCATTCTTACATTAGGTTTTCTTTTTCGACATCGACATTCACCAGTGAAGAAGTAAGGGTTCTTCAACTGAATGTTCTTTCCTGGGGCATCAGTGTGATAGTGGTAATAAGGTTTTCTTTCACAGCATGTTCTTCACTGGGTTTGGACGTCGGTGTATAAAGAAACAATCGATTAGTTTGCGTTGCTGTCGATTAAAATTCATGAAATCTAAACTTATTTATAAATGGAACTTTGTGTGTGTATGTGTGTGTGTGTGTCTGTGTGTGTCCCTTACCTATAGACTCCAAAACGGCTGAACCGATTTTCTTGAAAATGTACACAGTTGTACTATAAGCGTCTGCGAATGTTCTTAGCTAGGCTTTGTGTCGAGGTACCCCCGATAAATATCGAAAATCGATAATCGAAAAAATCGTGTTATAGAAGGAGTGATCTGATTTTAATCAAATTTAATGCACTCATAGACAAGGACATAGAAAACGATATTCCGAAGTTTCAAAGTTGCAGTCTTACAATAGTGCAGGAAATTGATTATATATATATATATATATATATATATATATATATATATATATATATAAGGCAAGAAGTTTGTGTGTGTGTCTGTTTATCTGGCAGTATGTTTGTATTTTTTTTCAGCCCCTTTATTTTAGTTTTTGCTTCGGGTTTGGCTCTAAGTCGGTATAATTGTAGTTCTTAGTCTCAGCCATGATACCATTTACTTAGAGGATTATTTAGCCTTCAAACTTCAGTTTACGACGAAAAAACTTATTTGATATCGATACCAGAAAATCAAAATTTGACTTACATCCATTTATTTTTCTTTTAGTCTACGGTTTCCCTTTAACTGGAAACAACTATTGCCTTTTAGTCTTTCGTGCCAACGTCCAAAGAGTCTGAGCTCCAGAACCATGGATTAGTTTTAAAGCTTTCATTACACCCGAGCAACACCGGGCTATACTGCTAGTCTGTTTATAAATTTCCAGAACAATCTGAAGACCACTAACTGCTATCGCTCTTTTTAGTGATGACTGGGTTTCTTTCCTTACCTTTGCTTTAAAGTAATGCACGAAGACAAAATCTTATATCCTAATTTGTCATTCGAGTTTAGATGGCGCTGCTTTTAGAAGTCTCCGAGTGATATGGTTTCTGTTATTTGTACATTTCTTTGTGGTTCTGCAGCTCTAGGCTAAGAGATCTGACGAGGATAAGTCCTCTTAGAAAACAAATATCAAGTATTATTATTGTTTTTTTTTTCTACGAGATTCGATTTAGTTATTTTATCTGATATTTCGTTAAAACATATTGAGTTTAATATTTTCCAATTTTGTTTGTTCATTCATAGTCATTGATACAGTTTCACAGATGTTTGACAAAAATTGTTCGGAAACCTAAAATAACTATTAGCGATAAAATTGTAAGGATATTGTTTTCCTGTAAACTGATACTTTTTTAATGTTTTCATCTTGACCAAGACGATAAAGCCACCAAGACGTAAGGAACTACTCAGAATGAATGAAAATAGAAAACATTACTGATGAGAAAGGACAATAGAAAAACGTGATTCAGAGTAACAGAAGGTAAAGTTTGACATTTATTTTACATTTTTGAAAATTGCATTTGATGGAAAAGCAAAAATCACTAAGAGCATTCACAGGCGAGACGTGCGAGAGAAGAAACTAAATAATTTGATTAAATGTGTGTATGCTAAATATTACCGGTTTCCCTTTTAGTGAAAAGCATCAATAAACATCAAGTATAATGAACATTTTAAGGTTGTGCGTACTTTTGTATAGAAAAAAACTTAAAACAACAAAATCGTAGAAGTATTTTAAACAGTAACCTGACGACGGCATTTCGATAAAATAATCAAATAATCAGGTATAACAAAATGAGCTCGAATCAAATTTATGTTACTGGAAATAACGAACTATTTTTCCTTTGTTAGAAGGATTCAAAACTTTTATTGCAAATGAGATTTTGCCATAATCTTACAAGGATCCTAGAAAAAGTAACAGCTCAACCTGCAAAATTGAAAATTTGTAGATGCCAAACTCGAACAAAGACAGCAATTTAAGTATCTGGGAAGTCTTTTAACATGGGAGGAATAGTGTGGCATACAGGGATGCTTGCCTTTCAAAAGCAAAGCAAATTGTTATGAAACAGGAAAGTTTCGTTAGAAATAAAGGAAACTGTACTGGACATATCAGTTTTCCAGTGAATGTTAGACAATCTCCTCATAGATGAAGAAGAGTTTTGGAGTAACTGAAATGTTATTCTACAAAAGGATACTGAGTTTGAGAGAAATATACACAGAAAAGTCAGTCGTACTTAACAACAAACAAGTCAGTTGAAATTTCTAAAGAACAGAATGAGATAAGAACGCTTGGAAAATTTGATAACCACAGGACGGATTGAATGCATGATGGACAGAAGAAAACAGCGCATAACCTACCTATTGAACTTGACTAAATGAATAACTCGATCTACGGGAGATTACAAAAAGACAAAATTTATTTAGAGGTACCATGGGCAGTAAATTATGAAGGGCCATGATTGCCAATATCACTGAAGGGACGCAGCATATAGAATAAAAAAAACACCATCAGTCATAAATACTGATGCTTTTATATGGAATATTACTTTTCTCCAAAACCAAATATTACGAAGAGCTACTATTTCTTGTAAAACATTCGGTCAGTTAAGTGCCATACGTGATACACGCTTTGGGCGAATATATCTCGAAAGAAAGATGACTGACTGAGCAGAAGATTATCCCGCAGTAATTTGCCATTGCTTTCTGAGGTAGACTGGTCGCCAGTCAAGACTATACAATCTAATATGTCCTATTATTTAACCCATAACTGGAGGGAAGAGACGGATTAATACCTTTTCCAAGGGTATTTGTGCGTAAGTGAATAAGGGAATTTAACTGGAATTCGAACTCCGCGTCCAGATCTGTCGTTCCGAATCGATATCCACTGCACCACAACGCACATCCAAAACGAGTAATAAAAGCGTTTATGAATATAAAAAAAATTAGAGTATAAAAGTTTGTGAGTAAAATATATGTATGGTTGGCCACTCGTTTTCATGAATGCCTGCATCATAGAACGATTAGCTAATCCCTATTGCAGACGGCTATTCATGCATATTTGTGCTTGTTTAACACCCACAGCTTGCGTCTATAGTTTATACTGCAACTATACCGAACGAATCAGAGTGTGTTATAGAGCGTGAATAACAGCCTGAGCAAGGCCAGGATATACAGACCCTAGGTCGCGATGATTTTTCACAACTATCGACAGCTTCCAAAGAATCCCGTCTACCCAATTTCATTCAGAAAGCTTGGGTCAACCCGTTGTACAATTTTCAGACACTTTCTAAACGTATCAAACAAAGGGATTGTCTTCTCCAGACTTTTATCATTAAGAAGTCACCTACCTAACAAATCGACTCTCGTGAGATTCAAACAATAGTCATAAAGCTAACCTCATAACCACTCGGCCACGCGCCCATCAACAAAATTTCTATTGCTGTGTAAAGATGTGTACAAGGCTATGAAAACGTTTATTTAAAACCTAAATTTGATATGATTTTTTCTTATTGCTTGTAATATTGACGACACTGATTTTCGACATCTTTGCTTTGCCACAGGAACATCTTTCATGTCCTGAGTCGGATTTATTTAAATCTCTATTTTTTATCAGATGATTTACTTTTGGCCTTCTTAAACTTCCCGCATGTTCAAACCGATTTAATTCTGGCAACATTCGACGCGAATCGATCACTTTCCTCTTTTTGCTTTTTCAGAAGTATATTTGGATTATGGTGGTTCTGAAGGACAGCTATTCTTCCCAAGTGTTTAACTTCCTGTCCATATATAATCCACTCACCTTCTTTACTCATGATTCCATCTATGAAATACACCGAAACAATGCTACTAGAGCTTTTACAAACATGCTTAACTACTGATTCATTGTGCACTTTGCCATGAAACACCAAACGAAAGCTCTTGCTTTGCTAAAATCTAAATATATCGATTACTATTTCATCTGACAGAAGTGCTCTGTCCTAAAACATTGAATTTTTATCCAAATTCGCCTGTATAAACTTTACCTTGACTGTTTGTGTATTGATTTAGTTGTATATTTCGAGGTCGTCGATCATATATGCCTGTCTTTTTTAGATTATGGTTTGATTGATGCAGCAGACACATTCCAGGCACGCACGTTTGTGATTTCATTAGCAACATCTACACCTAAGTTTTCGGGTTTTCGTCAACAAATTTCCTTATAAAATAAATAGTTATCAGTTTGTAGTGTCGATTTATTTTGTTTTGTTTTTTGTTTTTGTTTTTTTTTTGTTTTTTGTTTCATTTTTGTTTTTGTTTATATTTTCGATTTTTTAGCTATATTTGTGAAAAAGAACTAATGTTGTTTCATTCTGAAGCTCCGTGATGAGGAATTATCATCATTTACACTATTTAATGTATGTATTGTTATCTAAATATATCTTGTAATTACCACCACGTTTCGATCGTCTGTTCTCGTTCGATTGCACTTGGTCAGGGATATCATCTACTTTTTATTTTGATTACGGCTTAGTTAATGCTCGTTTCAGCCGTGTCAAAGTAGGCACTGTTTGACTCAGTGATTGAACTATTCAAGACAATAGACTAGTGGATTAAACGATTCGTTCCTGGATTTGGGAACATAGTGATTGAGTTCAATCTCTAGGTTAAGCAGTGTTTATTTGGACTCAGTGGGAACAGGCGAGGAAGAGTCGTAATAAGAATAAGATAACATTTAAAAAATACATCTATGTTATAACAACAAATATGAGAGCAATAGTCTACATATAAAATAGTAAGAATAAGAAACAAGATGTCTGTTGTAATCACTATAGTCTTCTTTCTCATATAGAGTTATTGTAGAAGTAAACGCTTATACACTAAATAGTAAAAGTTTATAAGTATTGCTTTTAAAAATGCGTATATATGCATCTAATATTAGAATAATATCCAATAATGCATTAAAAAGATTCATTTATGAGATTAAATAAACCTTTCGATGCCTGAACACCATGATAAACGCATATTTTCAGTAAATTATTGACAAGCAATAAACAACTGGGTCTGAAAATTTTATAGAATTTAATTCAATTGCAATATTAAGACATGTGTACATAGATGCATTCGATCAGATTTAGTATTTTGTTCAACCTATCGCCATCTTTGACGTCAAATTACTATACCATCCTGCTAAAAGATTCTTTATTTCTAGGTGATTGACAAACCCAAGTCTTATTTCTACACATTTTCATAGAACTGAAGCTATTTCTATTAATATTAATATTTCTAATAATATATTTTTAAAGAGATTGGTGCAAATAGTAAACTACATGATATTCTTCAAACGTGAAACGGTTTTGGCAATTTTCAACAGTCGCCTTTTTTCTTCATTCATCGCACCTTATTGTTGTGAATAATCAATTTTCCTTCGTCTGTGATCATTCATTCTATAAATGGATCATGTCGTTGCATTCGAGCATAATGAGAATGAGGCTCATTAAATCGTCGTGAGTCATGAGTCTACATGTTTAATCACCAGACAACCTTCATATGAGATATATGTAGTGCGTCTGCAGTGTCTTTTGTCATCTGACCTCGCTTAATCCTAATCAGCGTTTTGATTTGTTGATTGTCAACAACAAGCCTGTTGGAATGTTCTCGCACATCCAGATCAAAATGCCCACTTAACATAGCGAAATACATAGTACTCCCAGCTATAGGACCATCTCCATAAACGTCACATATTTCTGCTGTTTGTATAGCGATTTTTTCTGGAAACGAAAGAGCATCAAATAACCAAGTATTAGACTTTCTTTTAGATTCGCATTTAACGTAAATTTAAATTCACAAACCAGGGCGAAATGTTAATATTAAGAGGATATATATATATCCTCTTAATATTATCATTATATATATATATATATATATATAAACAAAATCTGTAAGTAAGGAACTGGTGTCACGAAGAATTTCAATTCTAAACAACAATCAACATGGTTTGCCCCTCAAAGTTATCCCCTAGATTCTAAAGTACATTTCCTTCCTTCTTTGTTACGCTTCTGTGAACTGCTGGAAGGATTTTGGGGGGATGATTCAAAGTTCCTTCGTTAACGCCATTGTAAAGGGCCTCTTTGATGATCCACTTGGACTTGATGAACAGAAAAAGTCCCACGGAAAAAGTGGTTCAGTGGTTATCAGCTCGGAGCAAGAAATCAGAACACCGAGTTCGAATTTCAGTTGAATTCCTTTCATTCACTTACACACAAATACCATTGGCAAAGGTAATAATTCGATTTTTCCCTCCAGTTATCGGTTAAATAACAAGAAAAATTGGGTTCTAAAGCCTTGTCTGGCAAGAAAGTAATGGAAAATTACTACGGGATAATCTTCTGCTCAGTTAGTCATGTCTCGAAAGAGACATGGTTGCCCAAGCGTGTAACACGTATGGCACGTAACTGACAGAAATAATTTTACTTAGTCGGCGCTGATAACAATTCTTATGTTAGATATTGTAAGGTTAGATAATATTTATAAATGTCAGAAAAATCAATTCCATTTGATGTTGGTAGCGTAGTGGTGTTGGGTTTAAATTTATTTCATTTGTTTTCATGGTAAAAATTGTAGCTCAAAGGAATATTATTAAAGAACCTATTGTTAGTTCACAGAAAGGTTTTGCTTTGCCCTCATATTCATGCAAAAATGGTAAGATAATTCTTCAAACTTCAAAATAACGAGATTATGGTATTGCCCACCCAAACACTAGTTTATATTCAACTGAAAATAATTAAAAGTTCTTCAGAGATAATATTTTGGCAAGAACACCGAAGATAGATATGTGAAAGAATCTGCCGGAAGAAAGGAAAAAAAACGATTGAGAAATATAACAATATCGTGGTGCTGTGTAATCTAATCTAAACTTATTTATAAATGGAACTTTGTCTATGTGTGTGTGTCTGTGTATGTGTGTGTGTGTCCGTTACCTATAGACTCCGAAACGGCTGAAACGATTTTTTTGAAAATTTACACAATTGTACCATAAGCGTCTGCGATATGTTCTTAGCTAGGTTTTGTTTCGAGGTACCCCCGATAAATAACGAAAATCGATAATCGAATAAATCGGGTTATAGAAGGAGTGGTCCGATTTTAATCAAATTTGATACACTCATAGACAAAAACATAAGAAACGATATTCAGAAGTTTCAAGGTTGCAGTTCTTATAATAGTGCAGAAAATCGATTATATATATATATATATATATATATATATATAAGGCAAGATGTTTGTGTGTGTGTGTGTGTGTGTCTGTTTATCTGCCTGTATATCTGTATTTCTTCAGCCCTTTTATTTTAGTTTTTGCTTCGGGTTTGGCTCTAAGTAGATATAATTGTAGTTCTTAGTCTCAGCCATGATACCATTTACTCAGAGGACTTATTATGCCTTCAAAATTCAGTTTACGACGAAAAACACTTGTTTGATATCGATACCAGGAAATCAAAATTTGACTTACATTCATTCGTTTTTCTTTCAGTCTACGGTTTCGCTTTAACTGGAAACAACTATTGCTTTTTACTCTTTCGTGCCAACGCCCAAAGTCTGAGCTCCAGGACCATGGATTAGTTTTAAAGCTTTCATTACACCCGAGCAACGCCGGACTATACTGATAGGTATTTTATAAATGCAGAGACATACCAGAAATCCATTCTCCATGAAATCTAGAAAATTATAAAAAAATTCAAATTTATTAAACAGTCAGTTGGAAATATGCACATGATGATTGCATAACGCATGAAACTCAAACTGTGTGTGTGTGTGTTTCCCGCTTATTACGCAAGTGAAGAGAGAGAGAGAGTTGTGTGTATTGGCTCAGTATATTGAAGAGACACTAGTTAGGCAGCGTCGGTTCAGTTCATTCTCTTTACTGCTAGTTATTATACTTTACTACTAGTTCTCTTGGTCCGTGTTTACTCTTTAACAGTGCCTTATTATTATTTTTTGCAATAATTATGTCGTCAAGTGGTGAAGAATATATATATATATATATATATATATATATATATATATATATATACGCTCTCACACCATGATTGAGCACTCTGGGAGAATGGTAGACTTTGAACTAAGAACTAAGAACTATATATATATATATATATATATATATATATATAAAACATGTGAAAAACCTGTGAAAAAAACAGCTAATAATTCCCTTAAATTTATTGCTGTCATTTATGACGGCAGGGGTACATTCATATATAGAGAGATAGATATCGTACAGTAAAATTGAGAAAGCTGATGACTAAACTTTAGGTTCATTTACATATTGAGAAACATGATATATAATTACCTTATTGTGCAAAACAGTTTCATCGTCGTACTCTCAGGTACTTTTGAAACGGTCTAAAATTTAGCGAATTTCAAATTAAACTCCTTATTTGATCTGTCTAAAATAACGGATAGTTTGTAGCGTTTATTCGTTAATTTGCTGAAATAATTGTGATTTCAATCCCTAGGCCAAGAAGTGAAAACTTAAATTTAGTGGAAACCGGCAAGCAATAAGCGAGAAATATTAAATAAGAATTGGCCAAGTTATCTCAAGATATGGACAGCGGAACGAGACCAATCTATGCGCGTATATTAAATAAATGTTTCAATTCGAATTATCCTGAGGGACCCTCGGATCGATGCGTACCTGATGAAGGCCGGAGGATAAAAACGTCGAAATGTTCTTATAACAACATCAAAGACGAGAAGAATAGTCCTAGTGTAAACGATGTAAATAATGATGACTCCTCATCAAAGGAATTTAGGCAGAAAAATAATTGCTTTGTAGTTTTAAACTGACACAGCATAAGATATTTAATACTGATCTCCCAAAGCCAACAACGAGTGAATTCATAACATATTACGGATTACATTGCTGACTTGTAAAGTGAAAGCGGTTTTTTGTTTTGTAAAGTAAGTCAAAGTTCATGTTATTCAGATTCGGTTGTATTTGCGCCACGCGGGAGCGATTACCATTCCTGAACTACGCTAATGGTGTTGTCTAATAGAAAATGCATTAACTGAAGAAAATGTCAATATGGAGATGATTTATAGCGCCATAAATGATACTCAAGCATTTATGTCGGCATACGTATGTTGCCTTATCGTAATGCATTGCTTTTATGTGTCTCCACACGGAACGTTGGTGTTGAATGAGTTACGGTAAGAGTCATGTCGCACCATTGTCACGATATCATGTGTGTTTGTTGAACATTTCTCGTTCTTTCATCGTGGGTTTTATCGATTGTCATCAGGACAATACTTCACAGTAACAATGTCTTGATTTGTTCTAAGCCATTTTTCTCAGTAGGCGAATGGTTTTGTTGCAATAAGAAACGGCACAAAAGAATTGGGCCTGTATTGGCCACATTTATTTTCTCCTACAAGTAAATGTTGTCGACTACTAGTCAGTGACAAAGAGGCTAATTAGTCAGACAACTTCCATTTCTTAATCTATCTGCTAGCTACCAAGCAAAAAACCTCACTGAATGTTAGAGGAAGCGATTATGAAAACAGGAAATGTGTTATTTAACTTGAAAAACACCGCTACACCCTGCTTCCTATTATTTATTTATTTATTTATTGTGGGATTTGAGACCGTCGGTTGAAACTATCAAATATATATTTAGAAAATAAGATATATCTTCAACAACACTTGAGTGTCTGTGTTTTATGTTAAAATATTTTTTTCTTTTTTATAATCCACAACCCATTTTTCATTCTTTTGTATACATTGTTACAAATTAACAACAAATTTCCTCATTTATTTGCTCGATATTCGGAACAATTATAATGTTATCATTACAAGTAATCTGCCTTGACCCATAGACGCAATACATATGCCCTAAACTCTAAAACCATTCTATCATTTCAAATTCTAAAATTTTACTTTTCAATTTTATGTATAATTTTTAGTTACAATTAAATTCAATTATTACTCAAAGAAATGCCTTATATCTTGTTAGTAAAACTGCATATTTTATTACTGGTTGAATCGTCTGACAAACAGACACGGCTCATATTATAGTATAGATTTGAGATTGTGATAGACGGACGGAAGTGGCTCTTATTATAGTATCGATTAATTAATCAATTCTTACTACATTGTATCTAGTGGCTTATTCCATGGATCAAATTACACCAATCATCGGCTCTTTCAAATGAAGTATTTTTCAGTCTTTTTCAAACCTTTAACGATTTTTTTCTAAGTACCCTATTAATTAAGGATATAGCTATTATTTTTATATTTCGCAATCTTTTTACTAATTTTATAAAATTCACTTTCATTCTCCCTATTAAATGTGATCTCCTGAAGCAGCAGCATAAAATAGATTGTTCCCTTTGTTTATAATGACGTTACGAGTTTTTTTTTAGCTAAAAATAGGTTTCGTTTGAACATAGAAATATCATAAGGATTTGAATTAGTTACTGACATGTTCTTTTTAAGTTACAGAAATTTATCAGATCGGTGCAAACGTTTTTGTCGATTTAAAATATCATCTCGAAAATGAAAAACTGTGTGTTTTTAAAAATCTTTATTCATAGCAATAACGACATTTGCACACTATAACTTGATTCCATATGTCCACGAGCTTATAAATGGCTCCCTTGTAAAATTCTTTATGTTTTGATGTGAAATATGAATCTAACTCATGGTCAATCTCCTCTCGTGATTTTAACCTAAGTCTATCGAAATGATTTTGTAATCCTCGAAATAAGTGATAATTCGAGGGAGCTAGGTCAGGAGAATATGCAGGATAGAGCAAGATGGCATTTCTCATCACCTTTGACAAGGCTACCCAAAAATGGTGTCTGAAGCTTTCGTGAAAGCAAAGATTCGCTACAAGAAACACGTTGTCGCAGGTTCACTGGAGAACTTGGTTTAGAATATTGCAAAAAATTTTGAATGATGCTTTAATAATCTCAAAGAAAAAGTTATAAATTAATCATGATGGTATGTTTAAGTAATAGCAATATGCATAAAATAAATTACAATGATTTAAAATTTTCCTTTTACAGACCGGCAAAAACTTTTGCGCTGACCTGTTACATAATGATAACGTATCTGAATCTTTACCTCGATTTCCATCTGTCTATATTGCTGTTTTTGTAGTTGTTTTCCGATAGATTTGAATAGTACAATTGTTTAGATAATCGCATCTCTTTGTCAAATATCCTTTGACGGGAATTATTTGCCTTCTGCTTTTAATTATTATTATTATTTTATCTTACATTAAATCATTTCTGTTTTCTCTTCTGGTTTTTGATGATTCTAGTCCCAATACCTGGGAAGTGATCTAACAGAAGACGGAAAGTGCGATACAGAAATCCGAAGGCGAATTGGCATGGCGAAGGAAACATTCCAGAAGCTGAGTAAAGTATTAAGAAACAGGACAATTTCACTAGAAACTAGGAAGAGAGTACTGGATTGCTATGTGTTGTCAGTCCTTCAATATGGCAGTAAATGCTGGACAATATTATCAAAGATAAAGGAAAAACTTGAAGAAACTAAAATGTGGTTCTACAGAAGGATGCTGCGAATATCATGGACCTAGAATATCATGGATCATTGGAAATGATGGATACAAAAAGGAAATTAATACTGAGCATCAGGAAAAGACGGCTGAAGTTTCTGGGGCATACAATGAGGAAGGAGAGCTTGGTAAAACCTAATACTAACAGGCCAGATAGAAGAAAAAAGAGATTGGGGGAAAGCAACGGATAACGTATTTGAAGGACCTAATCAGGTAGATGATGGAACGAGAGTTGCATGGTGTAACAGGGGGAAGGCGTGCTAAGAGCCACCAGGGATAGGGAGACGTGGAAAGCCATCATCGTCTACGTTCTGAAGGGACACGGCACATAGAAGAAGAAGTCCCAATTCTTCTTTGTTTGTCAAATGTTGATAATTATTTTTTCTTTATTCTAGATGGATTAAGTTAATCTTCATTGTTGATGCGTCCTCATTCAAAATGTCTAGACGAGCAACTTAATCTCTGAAGTGTAAGCTTTTCTGGTGTGATCTTTATTTTTAGTCCTCTGATCATATCTTTTCACTTTCTTATTCAATTTACGAAAGAAGCCGAGAAACTTACTATGGTCACTGGCAGTGTATTTTCGTTTTTCACATAATTTTACGTTGAGTCAGGTCGCTTAAACACTTCTTCTATTTCTGATATATCCTTCATAGTTTCTATCACTTTTTAGCCGTATCACTCTTATGTATTCCAATATATTTATCGTAGTATTTTTCAATTCCATTTATTTAAACTTCGGTTTGATGTCTGAATCACTTCAGGTAAATCTTCTTCTATTTCCCGCATTGCCAACACAGTCTATTTCTTCTGTTTCATTCTTTTTATAATCATTTCACCCAAGCAAGACAATAATTCTACTAAGACGCAACCGGTTATTAAACATGAAAGAATATGAATAAAAAGTATTAAGGAGAAGGCATAATAAAAGTAGAAGAATTAAAAACATAGAAAATACCTATTAGCATTGCATGCAAATTTTTGAACATCTAAGCCGACTTGGAAATAAGAAGCCGAAAGATAATTTCACAAGCGAGAATTGCGTATAAAGATGTTGGTGGTATGGAACTTACAATTACATCTATTCATTTCATCTGTAAAATAATGAGACATTGCTGCCAATCTTGTAATGCGTGAAATTTCATAAATTCTAGGTACCGTAGAGGAAACTTCATCAGAGCAATTATCATGAAATTGTTTCTAACAAAATAAGATATATTTAGGTGTTGGGAATATCACGGAAGCCTAGATACCAGGTCAAAACCAACAATATTGCAAATTACTGTCTTTTATCATAGTACATAGGAGAAGCAGCATACCAGATACGGCAACGATATTCAACGAATGCTAAACTTACAAGTATATAACATAGTTTTCTGTTTTTATACCTTGTTTAAACTTTAGTTTCTTCATTTAAATTTTAGCAGTGAAAGCTGGACAATCTCTTCCAAGATGAAGGATAGGTCTGAATCAACCGAAATATAGTTCTACAGAAGGATGATGAGGATACCATGGATCGAACATGTGAACAAGAATGAGGTTTTGGCAAGTATGGAAACTAAATGGATATTAAAACTTATATTAGGAAAAGACAGCTGTAGTTCTTGGGCAAGTAATGAGGAAGGAGGGCTTAGAGCATCTGATACTCACAGTTCAGATAGAGGGAAAGAGAGACGAGAGAAAAAATACAATATTTGATGGGCTTGAGCAAATGAATGGTAGAGCGGTGATTTGGACTGGGTAAAAGGAGAATGCATATTAAGAGCTAGTAGGAATAAGGAGATATGGAAGGCCATAATCGCCTACGTCCTGAAGGAACGCGTCCAATAAAAGAATAACAGGCAGCTTATGATAGACATCAAATAATAGCACGTCTCTGCTCTCCGTCGTTATTGACCTTCCTGTTCAAGACTATATTGTTATCAGAGTTTGTCTTTTTTAATAGTCTGGTTTCTTCATCATATAAGATCTTTCTTCAGCCTCAACGCTAGCAATCATCCCCAACAAGTCAACAGCGTCAGACACAACTTTCGCTATTAGTCCACAGTTTATTCATTTATCTATGTGGGGCGGTCTACATATTTATCTATGTTTATACGTTTACATTTTATCTATATTCTGTTGAAACACAGAGAAATCCGATTTTGCGTATTTTCTTTTTCTTCACAATAATTCGATTTGTTTGTTTATCGAACATTAGATGACCGGTTTGAATATAAAAAAGTATGATCGAATTCTGATTTGTGCTAATATCTAGTTTTGTCTGGAATCTGTATGAAAGCATAAGTAGCACCCATAGATATTCAGTATGTGGAATTAGTAATTAACACACACTTCAAGTACCTCGGTGTATGGATTAGTTAAAAGAAATTTAGTATAAGGAAATTGCTGCGAAAACATTAACCTGAAAACTCGAGTCTTGTTCCTAAACAGCCTCGTCAGATTGATACTTTCATATGAATGTCATGTATGTCGCAAACCATGTTCAGAAATATCTAAACTGCCTGCTGTATATAATCTATTTCTCAATTCCGTGATTAAAATAGATTTGAGTGAATAAAATCTATATAGATGAAGACCATACTTTTTCACACATTGTTGATAGGTGCAACATAATGGCAATGAAAGAACTGTACCAAATAAGAGAAAATACATCAATTGCTTCCTGCTGCCTCCATTGCATAAATTTACTCGATATACTAGACTGGCAGCTAAGTCCCACCCTTTTACACTGAAACCAATAAAATGTAACCTCAACTTCTACTCTATCACCTTCTTTTCTCGCCTGTAGATTTTCCTTCCGTATACTTGCTTCTCGGACAGCCACAATCTTCAAGAATTTAAATGTAAGGTCAATTGCTATCTCTAATATTTCTAACTCGTATCCTTTCCCTCATGTTTTTTCCCAACTCTCATCAGCTCTTTCCACAACAGTGTTCTCGTCGTTATCTTACACATTCTCTGACATCCCCTATGACTTGTTCCTCTTATTTATCACTCTCCTTCTATCTAAAACCCATGCGCACCAGTGACAGTAAAACTGCTTTTCTTGAGGTGAAAAGATTATTAAAAATATAACCACTTTCCACTACAAGATCAACTAAAACTGGTGTTACATATAACTCGAAGATGAAATAATAACATCAAGATGCTGACATTTCTCAACACTTCAAAAAAAAAAGTTAAAAAGGCAACTATCATCAAAACTGGAAAGAGGAATTACAATTATTGAATTTAACAAACCGGTTTCCTTGAAAATTTAATTAAGAGAAATATTTTATAAATTTCAATCAACAGTAATACTTGCTTCGTGGTCAATGAACGCTGGATATTTTCTTATAAGGAAACGACCAATATTATCATTACCAACCATTTGTACAAATCTTATTTAATCTGAATACCTGCACATGTATCTCTATTTCTGTGTTCTTTCTCAGTTAATTTCTAGTTTTCGTTTATTTTCCTTATTTGTACTCATTGTTTTATTTTGTTCGCAAAGTGACTGGTCAATTTCACCGAAAAAAGAGGGAGAACAATCATCGCCATATTGTAATAGCCATGAGACAACAGTATTCTAAATTACTGAAAGTAATATTGCTGTCTGAAATGTATCGATATCTTCCCTGAATTTAAAGTTTTTTCTAGCCTATTTATTTACCTCTTCGAAACTGTCCACAAAGCCGTAACCTAGCTTCACTCTACTGACACATTCAGAATCTACACTTTTATCATTTTTTTCATTTCTCTGTTACAATCAATTTATTTTGCTATTTGCTTTCTTTCGATTTTTTAACTATTATCCAATGGAATCGCGAAATATACAAATTGAGACGTTCTTTTTATTGCGCTCATCATCTGATCGTCAGGTCTGTATAGAATTGTCCGATTTAATTCGAATGTCACAAAGTAGGTGTATTTTCTTGATAAGATTGTAATCATTTTTTTTAATTGTTTCACCCCAAGCAAGGTGATAATGCCACTAAAATGAAGGATGTTACAAGTAGTTAAATTTAAAAGGAATGAAAAGACAAAGAACGGGAGGATTGAGAAAAAAATTAAAAAACAACTTTTAAGCAAACGGAAGATGGCGATTGAAGTTGCAGTTAATTTGATTTAAAATTGTAGTTACTATGAACCGAACATATGAGCAGATTTTAGATGATACAAAATAAACTTATATTTAATATCAAGTACAGACAGTTGACATTTTTAGGGCACATAACAAAGAAAGACGGCTTGGAAACTATGATACTCACATCACAGTGTAAAACAAACAACAGATTTAAACAATGAATATCAGACTTCAGTCGAGTAAATGCACGTGGAAATTGTTTAAGAGAAATAACGAAAATACAGAAATAATTAAGTGCTACACAGAGGACAGTAAATTGTGGAGAGCCATGATCGCCGACGTCCTGAGAGGGCGTGTCACATAGTAAAGAAGTTATCAGAGAATCAAGGCATTGAAAGGAAGATCCACAGGTGGGAAGTACGAAAAACTGTTAGAATAGAAGTATCGGTTGCATCTAGTTAGTTCAAGATTGAAAAGATTGTCAATTTAGTAGCACTTAAAATCTTGTAGTCGATACACCATGGAAAAAATCTCATCAGTACAATCACCATGGAAATAATGGTAGAAAAGACAGAGAGAAAATATATAAATTCGGTGAGAATATGACTGAAATCAAAATGCCTGGTGAAGATCGATGACATTTCAAATCCTTCTTTAGATTTTATGATGTACAGTAGGAGCACCCGGTCAGTTATAGCAATAGTAATCAATAATCTAAACTTATTTATAAATGGAACTTTGTGTGTATGTGTCTGTGTGTGTGTGTGTATCTGTTACCTATAGACTCCAAACGGCTGAACCGATTTTCTTGAAAATTTACACAGTTGTACTATAAGCGTCTGCGAGTGTTTTTCGCTTGGGTTTGTGTCGAGATACCACCGATAAATATCGAAGATCGAAAAAATCGGGTTATAGAAGAAGTGGTCCGATTTTAATCAAATTTGAAACACTCATAGACAAAGACATAAGAAACTATATTCAGAAGTTTCAAGGTTGCAGTCCTTACAATAGTGCAAAAAATCGATAATATATATATAAAAGACAAGATATGTGTGTGTGTGTGTGTGTGTGTGTGTGTGTGTGTGTGTGTGTGTGTGTGTGTGTGTGTGTGTGTGTGTGTCCTTTATACAAATCCACAATTTTTATCCGAATCTCATCAAACTTCACACAAATATTCTTTAGGCTGAGTCTGAGCTACAGGACCATGGATTAGTTTTAAAACTTTCATTACACTCGAGCAACGCCTGGCTATACTGCTAGTATAACATCAGTCAAAATGTTTCAAATGTAATCGCTTCTATTGTCTCCAATAATTTACAGTGTCTGAGTTTTTATGCTTCTTCTTGCATTGTTTCTAGATTCATTTAACGCATTCATGTATTTGATGCGCCAAAAAGTTGGAAATCGTAGAAACTACAAACTTTGATTCGCTGGATAACTTGCCCGAATGTTAGACATCAGCCTACACAAATAAATTCTCTGGCATAAGACATTGTGGAGCCTCACGCAGTCGATTCAAGCATCGGCTCAAAACTATTTTGTTAAGGACAGGAATCGACCCTTTAATATGGGAAACAGACTGCGCAGAAAGAACTAACTAAAGAAAAACTGTCCTCGCAAAAACCACATCATTCGGAATGACAAACGTTTGAAGAGAACCCATTCCACACAGAAAATGAAGATGAAGACTCCAATACTCGGCGACGATTTCCGCTAATGATTAACATTGTCAGTATTATCTGCGCATAATCAGATCTTGTTTTTTTATTTTTCTTATATGTCTTATCCGTTATATAATTTTCGTTATTACACGCTTATTATCGGTTACTATTATGAGCGGTTAAATTTTTTTCTGGGTTTTCTTTGTAACGACATTTGTATATAGATTTATATGACACTCAGTGTCTGTACTTAATTTTTCCCACTGGTAGTTTCCCGTTTTTTTAATTATCTATTATTCGATTAGTATTATTTCATCTCATGCCTTTTCCAACCAGTCCTTTATTACACTTCAAGTTCCTTGATTGAAATGTCGACGCCTTTTCGATATTAAAAATTTTCTTCTATACGTCATTATTTTTATATATATATATTGTGTTTATCAAAATTATTTAACAAACTTTAAAACCGTGTTCATTATACAAAACAAGGACAAAGGTTAATATAAACATTTTTGCAAACCTTCCGTTTTTAGGTAATTAAAGTTTAAAGAAAGTTTACGGTAGATAGTACTGTGTTGCTAGATTACGTCTGTCATTCGTATACATATAGGGCTATTCTGTCTTCAACGTTTAATATGTGTAGTAGTGATTTAGCTGAGAAATGTTTTGTTTAACAATAGCAGGATATTTATACCAAGAGCAGGAGGATAGACTTTTTACACACGGCCACGCGACTGTCTCAGTTTACGTTTCCAGACTGATGCCACCCGAGTCATTCAATCATTGCTGCCGTTTATCACTCAGGCTTCTGATCCGTGGAAAATTTTGTAAAAGTATTTTTAAATTGTATCTTGGATTGTGCATTTAACAGCATCTACCGTAAACTTTAAACTTAATAACTCATACTTCCAAACAGCTACTATCTAAGCTCCAGGAGAAATAATATTCACAGTCGAGCACTTTTGCAGTTCCTTGGTTTTATTCGATCACTTTTTTACAATATCCAATTCTCTGTTGCATGCTCGAAAACCATCTCAAATCAACTTTGAATAGACACAAGTCAGTCAAAAAATAATATAACACTTCATATAATGCCAAAAAAGGAAGTTATTTTACTTCCTCGGCAAAGGCAGTGATGACAACTACAACAACGCTGATAATAACCACAACAATTTAAATTTATATCACCGAAATGTCTACCAAAAAATTTACCTCACAGCATTTGAAAATGACCTAATGAATATAATCAATATCCTAGAAACAAGAACGACTAACAACGAAAACTACAATAAAACTTAAAAATGATCAGTAAATAAAAAACATTTATAAAAGCAAACAATTCCAGAACAATGTACAAACTAGAAACTAACAATTATAAAAAAAAATCTATCTGAAAAAGAAATCACCAAAATTTACAAAACCACCGAAAACGAAACGGAAAATTACATAAACAAGGAATCTAAAAACATAGCAACTAAACTAAATTATAAAATAGAATATAACAATTTTTTTAATCATTTCCCTTCAAGCAGGGCTTTCCACTGACAATATTTCGCAGGAGGTTACATAGGGGAAAGTGATAAGAAAGAGTGGTTAGATATAGGAAATGTCAGAAGGAGGGTGATAGACGGGTAAGAGTACCGAGGATGGATGTTGGGTAGATGGGAAGTGTGTTTGAGAGAATGGATGCGAGTTAGTGTGTTAGGAGGTGTCTATTGACCTTACATTTAAACTCCTGGAGATTGTAGCTGTCGGGGAAGAAAGTATGTGGAAGGGAATTCCACAGTCGGGAAGTGCGAGGAAAGAAGCTGTTGAAGTAGAAATTGCGGTTACATTTTATCGGTTTCACTGTAAAAGGGTGGGACCTAGTTGCTAATCTAGTATCTCGTGCAAATTCGTACCTAGGGGGCATCAATGATCTAAGTTTATCGGAGCAGAAGCCGTGAAACTATTTATAGAAGACGCACAGGGAAGCCACATCACGCCGGTGAGAGAGTGACTGCAGCCAGTTTGCCAAGTCGGTATCTATCACATTACTGATTCTCCATTCAAAAGTAGAACCATTTATTAAACTAAAAGCCCATAAGGACAACTTCATAACAAACCATCGCACAAACTACTAAACCCCACATAAAGTAACATTGATAGAATATGAAAAAAATATAAAATATATGCTCAAAACTAAGGAAGATTTTGCCCATATATCAATAGTAATATGCTAAAAAACAATCAATTGTTTCCACAACATTATCTTTGAAGAAAACTGCTCTTTCATAAACACAGATATAAAAGACGCTTGTCCATACATCAATGAGCACGCACTAAATGATACATGAAATTTACACAATTCATAAATATCCCCCAACGAGTAAATATATATAATCAAACGCTGCCGAAAATCCATATTGCACCATAATAAGAACATGGACAAAATGTGCAATAACAATACTAATAGTAATAATGAAAACAATGATAATAATTTTGACGTAACAATAGGTAGCTATGATGACGCAAATGTATGTGAAATCATAAACATAAATATTATCAAAAAATTAACAACTATTTTTAATAGAACACATAAGGAAGATAGCCCATTAATCATAAGAAGTTGTAATGGAAGAACTACAGAAAATATGAAACAATAAAATATGACCAAGAGTCTAGTATTTACCATAGGTAAAAAGTCCAATCCAAAATATAGTAAATATCTTATATATAACACACAACCTAAACAACACAACCTACAAACCATATTAAAACCAAACAATCTAACATACATAAACAAAATCTCTAACTACTCCTAGTGTATTCAAACAAGTACCCTTATCTATGAATATACAAACCTCAACAAATTCTAATAAGCTAATGATATTCAATAAAAACTAAAATGTATATGAATCAGCCCTAAGAAACAACTGATATTTAAACAATATAGAATACAAAACCGAAAGCAATTCAAACAAAAGCAACAGAAAGTAAATATAATCTGGTTTCATTCCTCACAACACCACAGTAAAAACAAAAGTATGATAAACACTTTTCAAAGTAATTGTAAAACACTTCCCTACAAGCAGTAAACTGTCAAAATCATCAACAAAGTACAATCAAAATCAAATAGAACTGCATGGATTCCATGGAGAAATTAATAACCTTACGCAAAAATACCCAATAAATAAATAACAATCACAACAATTAAAACCAACAAAATAACACCAATAAATGTAACTGCCGAAGTTAAGAAAATTGCTCATCTAACAAATACCAGAACAATGACATAATATATATCGTACTAAATAACATTAACACAGAACAAAGAGATTACATAGGCGCTACAGAAACAACTTTTAAAGTAACATATAACAACAAAAAAAAAACGCTATTTAAAACATAAAGGTACGCAGTTAACACACCATATCAAAGTACATAGGGAGTCAAATATAAAATAGTATCTCCATATAAATTATATGGAAAATGAAAAAAACTATCTACTCTACACAATATCAGTAGCAGAAATTGCAAATTGTGTATCAGATGAAAAATTAGCAATACTTGTTTTTTTAAAGAAAAAACACTTAAACAGTAAAAACGAAATAAATGTTAAATGTAAGAACATAAATATTAAATAAAACAAAGCATAGAAATATAAATTAATATAACATAAATTCCAAATAATTAAAACAAATTTCAAATAAACGAAATAAATATAATACAAACTTCAATCATATTATAAATTCAGCATTCTACAATTAACACTTTTTCTCCACCAAAATCAAACAAAAAATAAAATGAGAAAATCATAAAAAAGAGTAACCCCACACAATATTAATAGCAACAATTGACAATAATACTTAAACGAAAAACTAACAATAATAAGTTCTAAAAAAAAAGAACCTCTTAAACCGAAAAAAAGAAATATGTAAAGGCAGACACATAAATATTAAATTTACCTTAATTTCCTTCTGCTCTAAATAAAATAAACCTATAAATATAAATAAAATAAACATAATAAACTTTTATATCCGAAATAGACTATAAAATTAAAAATCATATATATTTACGTGCATGTGTTTTTATGCACATATGTGTGCAGGCAGATGCATATGAGTGCGTATATACGCATGTGTATAGGCGCGCATGTGCGTACGTACGCATGCGTGTATGTACAAGTATTCAACATTCAAACATTAAAAAACAATATACTCTTCTACCAATAATAATAATCAGTCAACAAATAACAAAATCTCGGAGAGGAAAAATGAAGGAAGTCACAAAATGTAATAAAGAAAAAATGAAAAGAAAAGTACAAATTGACGAAAAACACCTGTAATAGTCAAGACTTGATAATACTCACACCATCGTATATATAAGGAATAATTCATAATGAAGCCAAAAGTTTAGAAATATTAACAGTATATTGGAAAAATTGGTTAAGTTGTACAACACACACGTCCATCTCATATCATGATAATCTAACCAAAATCTAAACAGTTTTTATTGAAATAATTCTTCATACTCTCTTACAGAAATTATGTCCCTTTGTGTCCTCGACATGTTTTGACTAAACTTTCAACCATCTGGTGAGTATTTATGAATGTTCTCAAATTTAAAAGGCTTGATAAACAAATGACATCGTCGCATCTATATATAAACACGTGCCACAAAATAAATCCTTCATTGCCTTGATAAAGCAAACGAATTGGCAGAAAATCGTTCTTCCTCTTGTCTTTATTAATAATATAATTTTAAACGAAAATGTATTTTTTCTTTTTACCATTTAACTACGTATTAACGTTTTCTTCTTATAAATACACACACGTTGGTGCATCTAACCACCCATGATTTTCTCATACTCATATTTTTAAAAGAAAATCTTCCATTGCTTGATACTTGTATTCATTAGTTCGCTACAATTTTAAACGGAAATGTATTTTATTTTATCATTCACAAACATACTAACGTTAATGACTTATTAACTCACGATTTCACACATTAAACAACCCATGATTTTTCATATACATAATTTAAGAAATGGTTCATCTTTAAATACACTTGACACGTGCATTACTTCGCATACATACATTTAAACAGGGATCCATACAAACTTATATTTCGAATAAGTATCTATTAGTTTTTTACACGTGGCGTGCACATATATGAACAGGCTTTGTTTACCTACATTTACAAATGAACATCGAATGCTTTATTACACGGGACACGTATCTGAACAATGAAATCAAGCCTCAATATTCCAATAGTCTGTCACTTTGTTTTTTGGTTTTTTTTTGCTTAGTTTGTTTGTAGTTTTTAGAATTTTTAAAACACGTGTCTTATTAACAAATCTCAAAAGAAACTTAATAAAGCGAAACATGTTAAAATAAAGACTCTTTTCTTACCTCTTCTTTTCGGATTCCAATCCATGTACTCAATTCATATATATATATATATATATATATATATATATATATATATATATATATATATATATATATATATATATATATAGTAATAATGACAATCATAATAATAACAATAATAATAATAATATTAATAATTGTTATAAGTCGAAATACTCGTTGAAAAGAAAAAAAACCTGAGACGAGAACCCTAACACTAAAGTGCTAATACAATAGTAGAGCAAACAAATAAGAATAAATCTAACATAGAGCCAACAGATCTACCTAGGTTTCACCTAACGGATCGTCAGGGCAAGTCGGCTGGCTTGCCCTGAGGATACGTTAGGTGAAACTTAGGTAGGTCTGTCGGCTCTAAGTTAGATTTATTCTTATATATATATATATATATATATATATATATATATATATATATATATATATATAAGAATAAATCTAGAATAGATCTTGCGATTTTTTCTCGTGTATATATATATATATATATATATATATATATATATATATATATATCACTATCTTCTAATTCTCTGTCATCAGTTTACTTCCTTTGTAATGTCGGCTTTTGTTTTCCTCTCTCCGAAAATGTAAGAAGTCGTGTCCGGACTATCTTACAATAGAAATTCCACAATCTTTTTTTCGTTTGTTCAAGTTTCTACACATTTTTCTAATATTATTCTAATTCTTCTAATCTTCTTTTTTTCTTTTGCTTAATTTTTCCTCTATTTCACTTTTCTTGATCAAATCTATTTCCAGATTGCCCAGGTACTTCTAATTTCCTTTCCCGTTGAGCGTTCTGATGATTTCCTGGTTGGATAATTAGATTCCTACATTTTTTGTTCTCGCTATTTTTCACTCTTCATCACCTACACTGAACATTTTTCGATAGCAATTTCCATTCCAATGCCTTGATTGGAGATCCTGACTGTTTGTGTTAGGGTTTCCAATTTCTTTTCGTTTTTAACAAACATTTTCAGGTCATCCATATGCATGAGTTGATTCACACTTCTCGGCTGATTGTAAATTAGGTATCTCCACTAATTTTCGATACCTAAGGTTTAAAACGAATTTTGATAAATGAAAAACCTTTTTGTAGCTTTCATTTTAGCTTTAATTGAAAGCTAAAGGATGATATGTACTATTTCCAGTAACTCAAATCCTCTGGTGTATTTCAGATAGACAATATATTGATTGTAATCTCAACACAATTTCGTTTTTAGTTAAATCATTAAAATCGACCATTTTAACACAGTGACACATTTATAAGCAAATTAATTCTCCATTGTAAATATCATGCAAAAGTAATATATATATGTTGGACATATTATTTGATGAAAATTAGTGAATTAAAATAAAATTAATCTTATCTCAAATAAAAAAGACTTATTTGAAATATTGAATATAAGCATTTCTTAATCGCAAAGGACTTGTTTTCTGAAAAAAACTTTATTGTTTTTTTTTTGTTTTTTCGTTGTTTTTTTTTTTTAGAAAGTAAAGATAACCCTTAATACACGTGACCTTTTAATGATAAAGTCATTTATGGACTTAGAAAAGTGGGTATGTTTGGACACTAAAAATAATTTTTAATCGTTTTAGAGATCTTGTTAGGAAATTATTTTAAAGTTTTTCATGTATTTATTCGTTAATATACTTTTAACTTCTTAAACTATATCAGATAAAAATCCTACTAATGCAGAATTTTAAACGATTGATATATTATAAATTATTATATTTCTAAAAAATGAAAAATATCCTTCATTATGAATCTAAATATGTTAATAAGTTAATAATAAATCTTATTTATAAAGACAAATGATTTTCTCATGAAAAAACGTCATAGTTTTATTGCATTTTTATTTCATGATTCAAAGCAGAATTTCAAGGCATGATTTGTTGTTTTGAAAAAAATATGAGTTTCATTCTAATCATTTTTTTTTAATTATGAAATTTCATAAAATTAAGTAAGTGGGGGTAACATTTGTAAAGAAAATTACCAAAATATTCTAAGAAAGAAAAATTAAAGACTAATTTAATTCATATGCTAATAAGTCCTGGAATTTTCATTAAAATCAGACAATTATTTCTTTTTTGCAAAAATTCCCAAAATCAATACGTTTTTCAACAGAAAAAATGCGCTAAAACTCTAATCTAAATTACGTAAACCGCTGACGTAAGAAAAAGGCAAAGTTTTTAAACAAAATTTCGAACATACTGCAAAAGTTTTTAAAATTATTTCTTCTTAATAATAAGATTCATATTTTAACGATAAAACTTAGCTTTTTATCAAGTTTGAGGCTTTTTTCATCATTCGATATTGTTTCTTAGCAATAAAATGGTGAGACCTAGTGCTCAGCATTACCTTTACTCAATGTATAACTCAGCGCGGTATTATTGCTATTATAAAATACAGCCGGAGGGGAGCATTCTTCTGGAAATCCCTTTTATTCTGTCATAGGCTCTTACGGTCCCCTTATAGTTCAATCTATTTAAAACATTTAAAAATCTATTTTAAAAATTACCTGTTGCCTTCCTTCTAAAGTTATCGTTTTTTTTTATAGTATACTATTATCCAAAGGTGTGTGAATATATCCTAAGCCTCTTCCTCACGTTATCTATATTTTTCCTTTTCTTCTATTGTTTACCATCAGGATACCTTAGCGATGAGACATGCGTTATTATCAATCTGGGGATCCACGTCCTCTCCAGCAAACTATATGTCGTATAGAACGCAACACAGCACTCGAATACTTAATCTGAAAACTCTTCCTCCATATGATTTTCTCGATATTTCCAACTAGACTTTACACACTCGATACATACGAATAATGATATTTTGTATAAATGACTTTGATTACCTCTTTTTAATTTCATTCTTATTATTTTAGTACAGTGATAAAATGCTGTTGTCCAATGTACAATACTGCTTGTAAATTGATCTCCTGTTCGAGAAAACAACGTCTGCGACTAATATATTCAGTATATATATGGCAAATATAACTCTTATGACATACGTTTTCTAAAGAATTTGTATTAAAACCACAATGTACAGACAGCAACCGAGCAAAAAAAAACGTCTTTCTTGCTATAAACTAATGACCCTGCAACACCTGCTTTCATTTTTCTCGAATATTCTATTCTGCGGATATCGTTTAACACTGTATTGCATGTGTTACATAATCCATATCTCATATACTTTTTGTTAGTTTCAACAATTTCGCCGTTTTTGAAGGAAATTATAGTCGCCATATATTACTATTCGATTCTTATATATTCTGTTCTCTTTCCTAGTGAGCTGTCATTCCGTGTACATTTCTGATTCCTTGCTCCTATTTTATTTTGAAATTCATCTTTCTTTTTGTGATATATTCCCGAAAATCATAACTACAATTGTTCTGGTAAACAATAAGTGGTTCACTACATTGATTCTCGTGTTTTGAAAATATTGCACGGATTATTCCCTCTTTCATTTTGTTCCTTCACTTGGAATCGTGATTCTGAGTTCAAATTCTGACCTAGTAGATTGCGTTCACTTTTGCACATATAATTTTGGGAATATACTTGAGTTCATCACTTCTTCCGACAGATAGAGGTCGAAAAACATAGCAAACCCAGATTTATATTCTTATTTGAAAACCGGTTAGTCATGGGGCTGTCAACTAGATCCCGTACAGACTTACTTGCGTTAGAAACCAGAGCAGCATCATTCAGCGTGATAAGGACATGGTCTGATGCTTCTAGAAGGATTTTGATGAAAATCACAGAAAAATCAATGCTTAATTTAATGTGTCAACATAACTTTTTTCTTAGGTTAAATTTTCAGTGTCTGTGAGCAGTTTCTCTTCTGTGGGGAAATGTTACTTTTGTTCCTTGTCTTTGTTTGCCTTTCTACATATCCCGATTAAAAGTCATAGATCCAGTCTCTCTTCCGTATAGATAATACTAATAAGGTTTATAGAATGAAAAGAAGACATTGATATCAAACAATAAAAGTAATTTATTTACATACATTTCTGTAGTTATAACGGCTGCATGGATTTGCAAATAATAATTTATATTACACTTTTTGCATGCAAACCTGCTAAGTAAATATCCAAATTTTAACTCAGGGTAAATATTAGAAACTCTAGCTTAAATAATATAGTACATATATAAATACTAGCATCATAACCCGGCGTTGCCCGTGCAACTCAGAACATTTTAGTAGTAGGAGAAGATGCCACTTTTTATTTTACATATTTTGTTTTTGTTTGAAAAAGCACGCAATAGTAGCAGTGGAATGCCTTGCTTGGGGTGAAACGATTAAAAAAAAAAATTAAATATTTCTTTTATATCAAAATTACAGGGAAAAATATTCACATTTTTCTGTTGACCAAATGAATTTTTGAAACGTCGAAATAAAAATTAAATATAAAAGCTCATTTTTTTTTTTTATAAAAAATATTTTAGTCGCGTTTGAAACGTGTGATTTGATTTCTGTGACGTAAAACTTCGGAATAAAAATTAATATGAAGGATCATTTTTCTTTAATAAAACAATATTTTAGACGCGTTTGACACGTGTGATTTGATTTCTGTGACGTAATTCAGCAACCATCTTAGATCTTACATGATTTACGGATGAAATGTAAACAATCGTGTCCAGTGACCAAAAAGTGCGACAGGGAAAATTGTTGAACTTAAACTCTGTGTCGATCTGGCTTACCTGTAGATATGTGTCCCTAGAAAGTTTGAATAGCGTAGCTTAAAAAATGTAGGCGTGCATAGGGAACAGTCACACACAGACTCACAGATTGCCTTTTATATATAGAGATTTCTGCACAAAAAATAGCTCTTGAAGTCGACAAGGAAGAATATGTTGCACCAACAACGAGCAGTTTTAGAATGATTACGCGATGTTCCTCGTAACACTATATTACAGACATGCTATCATCTTGATCTCTCATCAAGTATTACAATATTTCAATTAATATTTGTTGTGGATTCCGGATGAGGAACCGCACAAAATAATGAAAAAACAAAACAGATATGGAAATAGAAAAATAGGTTATATTGAACGTAATATACAAACTTGAATGCAGGTTAGTAAATCCAGGAATACTATTAGTAAGAAATAAATATATACAAGTCTTGAAGTGAAGTTGTTGGAAATAGTATATCCGTGTATATTATTCTAGCTGAATGGAGCTCAGAGCTAGTCTGACCCCTGATGCGATAGTCTCTGGTTAACTTCGGTATCTCTCGGTAACTTACGTATTAGTTCCGGTACTCTTGATAACTCTAACAGATCTCTACGATTACTCTCAACTCTCACTGCTGTTCTCTCTATGGCAGGAGTATATGTATACTCAGTCGAGTCCATTATCATACACAAAGGGGAGATCTCACAACAATATTGCTATTTTGTTTTTTGTTATTGTGTGTGTGTGTGTGTGTGTGTGTGTGTGTGTGTGTGTGTGTGTGTGTGTGTGTGTGTTATTTTACCAGAGAGATTCACAGATTTCATTAAGGGAGAAATGCGTAGTATATTTGCTGCATGTGAGAACACAGTTTTCTGTTCTGTTTGGTTGCCAAATTTGTGAGCTGAGATTGTGATCCTGAAAAATAGAGCTTGACCAGACATTTATATTTAAAAGAAAATCTATGCCGCATGAAGAAAAATCCTAAGTATGTAAATGAAGTTTTTATTTTCGAGAATTAATTTGTTTTGTATTTAATGGCTTTTTAACACTTCGCAGATTATTCAAAGCGGGAATACTTATTGGATTGTATGAATAATTCGTTTTCTAAATGAATAATGCATTGAAAATTATTCTGAGAATGACAATAATTCCTACTAATTAACCTATAGCTGAGGATAGAGATGGATTACTAATTTTCCTAGAGTATTTGCACGTAAGTGAATGTGATGAATGCGACTGAAATTCAAACTCATCTCTCCATTTCTTTCCCGAACCCTATTTATTACACCACTCGTACATTATTTCTAGAGATACTATATACTAACATATTATAGAAATATCTTGAAATGAAAAGTAGTTTATGTTTCAAAATGATGTCTTTATTCCCAAATCCAGTACCTCATAATATAAAAAGTTGTTTTTACACAAATAAATTTGTCTTCAGCAATAGACTTTCTCTTACTGACGTCTACTTATTGACCATCTTCTACAGATTGACCGTTAAATGTCATATTACCAACCAAGCACAGTGTATTTTATTTTTAAAAAAGTCATGTAAATTTATCCCCAAAGAACTCACTGATTCTCTATCGTCATGTACATGTTAGTGTCTTTTTTCAATGGGTTTAAGTGTTACGTTTTTATATTCCAAATGTTGCAGTTTTTGTCGTTTTCATTGTTATTTATTCGTTCTCATCCATGACCTAAAGACAGGGCGATCGAATGAAGGACAATATTATATATCGGTGATTTATAATGTTGTTTTCGATCGACTCTTAAAATATATTTTTCTTTTTCTTTTTTTGCTTCAATAGTTTTACAGTTCTCAGGTGAATTCCTGAAATAAAATCGGCTTTAACTCTAATTTAATTTCTGCTGCTATACTTGTCCTTGGAAGAACGTAAAATTAAAACAATACTTTAACGCTGAAAATAACCTTCAAGTCCAAAACGAGATTTCCGATGGCATTGTATAAGTTTTCGTCAGTATGTGTATATTTCTAAGTAGTTTCAAGCTCACGTCTATGAGAAAGCGTTCCAACGAATTTCAAAATGTCATACTTGCCGTTTTAATTTGTTGCGTCTTCTCTCATAAGCAAAAGTTTCTTTGTTTTATATTCGTCATAACTTTCGTGTTTTCTTTATCGAAATAATTTATGAGATTTCGTCCTAACATTTTTGACAAATTATACAATTTCTTTTGTTACAAATGTTTTCGTCAAAAACTTAAGACTCAGACCTGGTGCTATACTATATTGTGTAATGTTGATAGCAGCCAGATTTTTAATCAATTCATTACGTCAGGGTCTGAAGTTTGCTATCTCTTCTTCTGTGTAATGTGATTATAATTGTTTTGCAGCAAGTAAAAGCAAATACACTATATCCATTGCTAAACTATTGAAGCAACACTAATTTGTGTTTTTGTAATGTGTGCTTTATTTATCTTTTTTGAGTAGATAGAATGTACTTCGAGCATATATTGTACATTGTTAAAGGAACTGCAATAACGAAAAACTGTCTAGATAGTGAGCTCTAAAATGTAGAGTAACAATCAAAATAAGAAAATGAATACAAACTGTAAAGTATCGAAAATGCAGGTATTAATTAATGTATTATTTAAAACAAATATTCACAATAACAATTTTGCCTTTTATTTTACCTTCGTAATCAAATATTAAACCCTCGTACAAGAACCAAGAAATTCAAACTCAAATAGACTGCTTTTAGAATTTCTTTTGTAGTATTGTTCTTATTGGTAAGGTGGGTACAACGAGAAATATAAAGATTAACTGATTATTTTCTGATTGATGATCTAGGAACTTCAATAGAAATCACGTGAAATGAAGATTAGATAAATAGATACAAATATATCTAAAATTATTATTTCCTTACATTGTTTATTTAAAAAATATGAAAGTTTTTTAGAGGAAATTTAAAACATAACGATCTACATAGATGGTATAACTGAACATGTTGTTATGAAGAAAATTATCTTCTTGAAGCAAAAACAAAGTCATAAATAAAGCAACGTAAAAAACGTATTTCATTATATATATATTTTTTTTTTTGAGAATTGCACCTTCTGTCAAAAACATATAATTAAGTCTATGACAACAGAATAAATTTATAGTTTATACAGACGAGAAAATACCATTTCTTTAGATAACAGATTATTTAAATATTTATTTATTGATATACTAGCAGTATAACCCGGCATTGCTCGGGTGTAATGAAAGATTTTTTATATATATTATCGATTTTCTGCACTATTGTAAGAACTGCAACCTTGAAACTTCTGAATATCCTTTCTTATGTCTTTGTCTATGAGTGTATCAACTTTGATTAAAATCGGACCACTCCTTCTATAACCCGATTTTTTCGATTATCGATTTTCGATATCTATCGGGGGTACTTCGTCACGAAACCTAGCTTAGAACACTCGCTCACGCTTATAGTACATTTGTGTAAATTTTCAAGAAAATCGGTTCAGCCGTTTCTGAGTCTATAGGTAACAGACACACACACAGAGACAAAGTTCCATTTATAAATAAGTTTAGATATATTTATTTAATCTCTTTATGAAGCAGTGAGTATTAATTTTAGAACAGAATAAAGGTGTATTGATTTTACGGAGGGAGGAAATAAAAACCAATGCAAATTGCTGTTGGAGTTGTCCAGCATTTTTTAATCCTAGATTTTCTTCTTGTAATTTCTTTCACTATGTTTTTGGTATGGTCATTGGAAACAAAGAAGAGGGTGCTAGATTACTATGTGATATGTGTTCTTCTGTATAGCAGTAAATGTTAGACGATCTCCTCAAGGATGAAGGAGAGGCTTGAGACAGCAGAAATGTGGTTATACAGAAGGATACTGAGGATATCATGGACTGAGCATGGGACTAACGACGAGGTGTTGGAGAGAATGGAAACGAGGAGATAATATAAGGAAGAGACAGATGAGGATTCTGGGACATGTAATGAGGAAAGGGGGTTTGGAAAATTTAATACTCACGGGACAGATAGTTAAAAAGAGAGACAGCGGATCACATATTTGAAGGCTCTTAGCAATGAGATGGCAGAGCGGTGTGTAGGTGGGGTAACAGAAGAAAGCGTTCTAAGAGCTACCAGAGATAAGGAGACGTTGAAGGCCATGATCGCTTACGTCTTGAATGGACACGACACATAGAAGAAGGAGATTTACTCTATATCATCCCACTTTTTTCAACCACTCTCTTTCCCAGTGTGCAGTTTCACATTCCCACTGTCCAACGTCACTTTATTCGACCTTTTGTTACAATCTTTGCAATATTCACTCTTTCAAACTTATCTTTTTCCCTATCATCATCCACGCCTTCACTCTTTCCAGCCTATCTTCCTCCAAACTATTCATTTCGCGCCCTTCAGCTATTCATTCACTCTGTACAATCTCTTTTTCTTTTTCACTTTCTAAACTCTATTTCTCTTTCTCATTACCTTTACCTCACTAATTTTCTTTTCTCCAAACTTTCACATTCACGTTAACCTCACTATTTCCTTCTCTCCTACTATTCTGTTTCACTTTTTAAACATTTCTCTTTCCCTCCTTTTAACCTTTTCTTTCACTTTCGTTCATTCTTTCTGATCTTTTCTCCTCCCATTTCCTTCACTCTCTCCACTTTTTTTCTATTTCTGAGCTTATGTTTACTATTGAATACTTTACTGAGTCGTATTTTCATCAATGAATCCTTGTTTATTTTAGATTCATCTGAAGGTTTCATGAATTTAGATTCAATAATTATAAGCTACTTTTTCTTTATTTACATTCTCAGTGATTTTTTTAACAAATCGAACAATCTCGTCCATTGTCGTTCCTAGAACCTAATTTAGCAAACACGAATGAGCTATTCGAGTAAAATTCCACTTCGTATGTAAACGAGGGGCTAACATTAACTTTTCAACTACAGATAAAAATAATAACACCACTTATAATCGGATAATCATTAACAGCATTATTTTAATAATATGCAAGTTTCATTATTTCATTTGTTTTAATCCTATAGTAAATTAATGATTTTTGTAAAATGTTCATAACTCTAAAATCTTCTTTCTACAAAAGTCATTTTGTCATCTTCCGTATTTTTTCATGTTTACTCCGTGGTTTGTTTATGTGTGTTGGAGCTGATATTACAATAGGAATAAAGTCTAAGTGGCAAATAATTAGTCCAGTCTTTTTAGTTTTATATTCCGAGAATTCTTTAGAGATGCCATATTTAAAATAGAAATATGAAGCATCTGCCACTTACTGGAGGCAAATGTGGTACTTGAGGATGTGCATATTCTGGTTGTAGCTGGAGTCGCGGATTGATTGAAAAAGGGTCGAGTAGACTTGTTAAGGGATACCTTGTAGCGCATGCCTTACAGAAATGCAAAAATTGTACTCATAAGCATATCTCACACATTACGAAGGGTTTTATCTAAATGTGTGTGATCTTAGATTTTTTTTTTTTTTTTTTTTTTGGTGGGGGTTCAAAATGATTAACGGAAAATGTCTTAAAGCCATTTCTGACCGTATGCCTTTGGTTAGTGTCCGGAAAGAAATGAGTATACCACATAAATTAAAGTAATAATAATAATAATAATACACAGCTAGAATTACTACGAGAATAATGTGTTTTCCAAGCTCCTGAAAATGTTATGTTCTTCTTTTTTCTTTAAGAACGTAAATATAAAATTTTGTTATTTTTATAAATATTTTAATATAAATATGAATTTTTCTTATTATTATTATTTGTTTCTCCTTTAATTACTGTAATTGATTAATCAAGTAATTTTCTTATCTCTTTTATGCATACATCCCACACTTCTCAATATTCCGAAAGAATTTTCTTTTTTATTAAACTACGATATTTTCTCATATACAGATGGACTAGCAAATGATAGAATGACTGAATACAATTTGTAAAACATGTCGCGACATGGTAGCTCAACTCCAGTCACTTTTTCAGCGACGTATTATAGCTTCCCTTGGCTCTTCTACAAATACTTTAACGGTTTCTGCTCTGATGAGCTTAGCTCCCTGGTGCACCTTCTGCATTAATTTATTCTAGCTACTAGACTAGCGTTGTGGTGCAGTGGATATCGGCTAGGAACGAGAAATCAGGGAGCCGAGTTCGAATTCCAGTTGAATTCATTGCATTTACTTATACATCAATACTCTTGGGAAAGGTATTAATCCCTCTCTTCCTTCCAGTTATGGGTAAAATAACAGGACAGATTGGGTTTTATAGCCTTGGCAGGCAACCAGTCTATCGTAGAAAGCAATGGCAACCTACTGCGGGATAATCTTCTGCCCAGTCAGTCATATCTCTTTCGAGACATGATCGCCCAAGCGTGTTTCACGTATGGCACTTATCTGACTGACTAGACTAGCAACTAGGTCCCACCCTTTTTACCAATCAAATGTAACCGCAACTTCTAATCGCAGCTTCTTTTCTCGCAATTCCCGCTTGTGAAATTTCATCCGTATACTTGCTTCCCTGACAGCTACAATCTTCAAGAATTTAAATGCAATGCCAATTGCCATTTCTTATCTCATTGGCTCACATATTTTCCTTGATAACGCTTGTATTATGTTCTTCTCCCTTTCCACTCTACTCTTATGCAGCTCTCTTCACAACAATGTTCCCAGCCTTTTTTTATCCGTTCTCTGACACATCCTGCAACGTGTTCCTCTTTCTGATCGCTCTCCTATGTAACTCCCTACGCACCAGTTGCAGTACTGCCTTTATATATATAATTTTATACAAACACGTAAGTTATCAATAATTCTGTATTGTTTTTTTATTTACTCAGATAAACAGTATTACTGCTTTCCTTAAATCAATAAATAAATAAAACGTGTTTTATTTTTTGTTTGTTAATTGTTTGTTTTACTTAATCTTATGTTAAAAAATAGTAAATCATTATCATCATTATTATTATTTTAAATTTCACAGCAGTGATAAACTTTATTAAACGAATGTTAACTTTTTCTTTCTCTATTATTAACCTTGTTTTTTGACAATTGCTTTTGTTACGAGTGATGGCAGCAACAACAACGATATTTTTTATTAATTAACTCATCCGATCAAAAGTAAAAAAGGAAAATGAGAGCAGAAAAATTACTCTCTCTCTCTCTCTCTCTCACTCTCTCTCACTCTCTCTCACTCTCTCTCTCACTCTCACTCTCTCTCTCTCACTCTCTCTCTCTCTTTTAACATAATACTTTAGTATAATAATGTTTTGTTTCGTTGAATAGCTATTTCTTCAAAATGTTTTTTACCAACATATTTTTCTTTGAATTCCAATCGCGTCTGTCTGCTGTCGCTTGGCAATTAATTTAGGAGAAGGAAAACTCAGAACAACAACTAGCAACTCAAGGTGTTAGTCGTGTCGAGGACTGACTGCGTTATGTGGTCGCGAACGAACACCTACAGGCTTCTGAACTCTGTAAAAACAACCAACGTGCTGGACAATTATGTACAGTAATGAAATCAAGCAGATAAATTAAGGAAACAAAAGAGACTTGCAGTCGCTTCATCTTTAATAACGGATACAACTGCTGATTACACAACGAGTAAACATTAATAATAAACAATAAGCTGCTCGTTTCTCAGCAAAAAGAAAATAAATAAATTCAAACGAGAAGGATAAATGCTACAAAAAGAGAACATTACTCCTGAAACATTTAAGAATCAGAGAAAATTCAACACACATAAATAATAATAGCTTAGAGAAGAATCGAGAAAGAAAACGGAATCTTTTATCATTAAAAAGCAACAATTTGACAGTCTTCAGAAAAAAAAAACAGCAAATAATGTTTTGAGGGAATCAAAAGTAAAACTAATCCATGCTGTCGGTGAATTCATAGAAATATCTTACAATGAATACAAAAATATGAATGACAGTTGATAGGGGGATGCAGTAAGAACGGTTCAAAAAAACTACATAGGTCCGACTATTAAGACCAATGGTATAACCAAAAAGCTACCAAAAGCTACCTGATGAAAAAAGAAAAAAAATACCCTTGGATTCGACCTCAACAGAAACCAACACGTTTAAGCAAAAGAACATGTCTGGAAATAGTAAAAAAAAACTAAGCGATTTGACATATCATAGATACGGCGGCGACAAAGAAAATCAATGGAAAATAACAAAAAATTAACGAAAACAACCCGCCACTAACCGAAAAGATGGGAACGTGAAGGTTAGAGTGCGTTTCTATAACAGCGCATTTGGAACCATCTGAAAAATACTAGAAGTGAATTTGAATGAGTTAGGAGTTCGTAAAAGATTGGATTATCTAAACCACAATGTATCTGCGATCTGTGATAAGACTCCGGAAGATACTAGAGATTTAAATTAATTCTCCGGTGACAAGCAGCAGCTGTCTGCAGTTAACATGTCAATGCATGAAGTATAAACAAAGAAAAAGAATTCTTCATGAAATTTGCTGATCTCAGTGAGGAAGCCCATGAAATCAAGTTTCTTTTTCTTCAATCTCTTTGCTCTCTTCAATAATTTTATAGTTTAGATATCTCTATTTTTCCATATCAGAGAAGTCCTCAGAGATATTCCCGGTGCTAACAATTGACGCACATATGGTGGGACAAATGCTGCTACTGATTATTTATAAATGAAATACAGACTGAGCATAAGTTCTGAATTTCCTAGACATTTTGTGCACTGATATTGCAGATTAACATCTTCATTATATACTGACAGAGGGTAATTTTCATTTATGTTGTTAAAGATATGTAATTAATAAAAGTCTGTCTAACCAAAGATATATAAAGACAATAATAATCTTAACAGAAATAAAGTACAATTAATCGGTATGAATCACAGAAATAATAGATGTTTTACAATAATTTTCTGAGAAACTTCTCAGGACTTGGACGAAAATAGTCTTGCCTCTTTTAGAAGTAGTCTACATTGAAGGCATAATACTTTAAATATTTACTTAATTTCACAAATTTAATTATTAATATCAGTTTAAAATGTTAATTCAAAAGATAAGGTCTGTACTTTTATAAAAGATGCTACAATTTTTATTTACCTTCAAAGTTATAGAATTAAGCATTATATGCGTATAGAAGTTTTCTTCAGCATCTATTTTGGTTGTTTTATAATGTATTCTTTTTGAACCAATCTGTTTTCCGCATTTTAAATTAAATTTGTTATAATTCCAACTAAGAATGTGACTGTTTCTTTATCCAACATGCTGGCAAATACCGTCAAGCAAAGCCAAGATTATTATCCTTTTTTTCCTGTTTTTTTTTTTCTTTCGACTTTATTCCTTGCTATAAAAGGGACGACTTACTACCAATTATAGCAATATTAAACAGTTTTTTGTATCATTATACTCCAAATGCACACGACAATTCTACTCCTACAGCTTCTTCTCTCGCACTTCCCGCCTGTAGAACTCACTCCCGTATTCTTGCTTTCCTGACGGCTACAACCTCCAGAAATTTAAATGCAATGTTAATACTCATCTACTAACCACTGGCCTCTAGCTCTCTCTCCTCCCCTGTATAACCTTCCCTTTCTCTCCACCTATGTATCTGTCATCGCACCTGCTTTCTCAGCTTTCTATTGTTCCTTTCTAACTAGCTTGTACTCCTCACTCTTTTCTAATTAATATTTATACATTTATGTAACCCCCTGCACATCAGTGGCGTTTCCGCCTTGCTCGGGGTGAAATGATTAAAAAAAAACATGTTAAACAATTTCGCGGTTACTCATATCATCTTTACTTTTTCTTTAACTGGTTTTTCCTACTTTTTATCACCAGAATATTCAAGTCTAATCCGAAGTTATTTCTTGGTTCAAATTCAAGTGAATTTATATAAAAGATAAAAATGAGTCAAATAAGTCTTCTTCTATGTGACGTGTCTCTTCAAGATGTAGGCGATCATGACTCTCCACAATTTCTTGTCCATTGTAGCTCTTAATAATAGTGCCATTTTTGTTATCTCTACTAAATCCTATCCTTCCATCCATTTACGGAAGATCACTACGCAGATTATGCGTTGTATTTTTTTTCTCAATTTCTTTAGCGTTTTCAGTACTTCAATGTGGTGTAATACTTTGCAAACTTGTTTCACTAGAATGATAACAACTGAATAATGAGTTTAATTCGGTCTGAAAACCGCATAATTTCATCCTTATGCCACATCTAAGCGGCGCTTAAAAAAATCAACTATTAATCTTGCCTTCAAGATGTATTGTGAGTATCAAATTTTCCAAGACTTCTTTCCTCGTCATGTTCCGTAGAAATTTCGAAATTTGTTATATTTAGTTTTTGGAAGGCAACTTTTGCTAACCCAATGCGCATTCGAATTTCAATGTCGTACTTTACGTCTATTGTTAAAATATGACAGCCACATATTATGTCTTCTTACAATTTATGTAAAATCCTATGATCTCGGTTCCCTATATTACTTTCCCGAGGTGTAAGATTTAATAAACTAAATACAATTAAATAAAACATTAGTTTTCCGCTCAAAGATAACAACATTTGAAATCTAATGTTAAAGACACTGGTCAATTAGAATTGTTCATACCGCATCTGTGCAATATATTATCAAGAATAAAACAAAGGAAAAAATCATTATATGAGCAACTTGTTTCAACATATTGCTATAGAAAAATGTTTAATTTTGAAAAGAAGTCAGATGACAATAAATAACAGCAATAAAAAAGATTATACTTCTTTCAATCATTGACGATACACATGCAAACATATATTTAAATAACTTGAACAAAATTTTTAATAAATACACATTTGAGAAGACATTCGTCTTCAATTCAACAATATATCAGTCAGTCAGTTAAGTGCCATACGTAAAACACGCTTGAGCGATCATGTCTCTGACTGGGCAGAAGATTATCCCACATGTCTCTGACTGGGCAGAAGATTATCCCGCAGTAGTTTGCCATTGCTTTCTGCGATAGACTGGTTGCCTGCCAAGGCTATAAAACCCAATCTGTCCTGTTAAGCAAAACCACTAATAATGAATGCATCTGCACGGTCGAAAATAAATGTCCACTTCAAGGACAGAGCTATGATACAGAGGAACAGGGCTGGCTGCTGATGGTAATATATATATTACGGATGACTATATATATATATATATATATATATATATATATATATAGTCATCCGCGGACAGCAATATAATATATTACTAGGAATAAAATAGAATAAGAATAATCTCGTGAGGAGACAGGACAATAAACGTACAGATTTCAGGAAGACAGAAGATATCAGTTAGAGTTCTCTTTACTAATTGGATTAGATAGACAAAACTAATTGGAGTAGATAGACAAAACTAAACTATTTCCCGGTTCACACTCCACCCACGTCTATTGAAGAGGGGAAGAGGCTCATCCCTTATTAACTGTTTAAGATGTGGTTTCCGGCTTTCTCTTTTCCATTCTTTTTACCCTTACGTAGCCCCCTGCGCATCAGTGGCGTTACCGCCTTGCTTGGGGTGATATGATTAAAAAAAAGTCTTCGAATGTTGTAGAAGGCAGAGAAAAAGCCGGAAGAATCCCTATAATCTTCTAAACAATTTGGTCAATTTAATGAGTGTTATATCCTTCTGTCTACTATATACTCCCTCACAGCCGATAAGAAAAAACATATACCCCAAGCAAGGCGGTAATACCATTAGTAATCAGGGGGTTACAGGTTGTAAAAGTGAAAGAGAATTAGAAAACTGGGAATAGGGAGGGATTAAAAGAAGGACAAAAAAGGAATAAGAGTCAAGAATATAGAAAAGGGCAATTGATGCTTCATTTAAATATTTGAAGATTGTATTAATCACGGAAGAAATTAAACAGAACGAAGTGCGACTGGCGGGATGTGCGAAAAAAGAATCTCTTTGAATAGGACCTACGGTTACATCTAATTAGTTCACTAGTAAAACCGTGATACATAATTGTCAGTCTAGTAATATGTTTAAATTCATGTCGTCGATGTACAAAGAAGGAACGGAGAAAAGTTCGTCCGAACAATTGCAATGAAGATCTACCCACTCTACTACAATAAAGACCGTTGTATATATATATATATATATATATATATATATATATATATATATATATATATCTTAGGTGTAGTATAAACAATGGGTTAAAATCAGTTGTTCGTAGTAATTTACTTTTTTGAAGAGTGCTCTGTACTAAGTACAGAAATATTTATAGTAATATTTTATTATAAGTATTTATAATAAGTATTATAATAAAACATAGTTTACTGCGACACAAGAGCTGTCGTGTTTTGGTACTACTTGTTATTACTTTTCAGGCAGTGAATTATTTTTCTGTTAGAAATTGTTCAAATGTGTTGTCAGAGTTACTTTGATTTTTGTGTAATTTGAACGACAATTTATCCTTCGCACACTGTATATATAAAAACAATAAGAAAAACATTTTGTGCCTAACAAATTCGTCGATCAGTATATAACTGAGGGATAACAGGTTATGAATTTGCGTAATGATGAATAGTTGAAATTTGTATATGCGTTTTTTTATTCCGATATAAATACTCAGAGTAAACATCTCCTAAAATTATTTTTGAATTTACTGTACTAAATTTATCCTAATACTTAAATTCGATTAAAGCTATACTTAAAGACGCAATACGTCAATCTTCTAAAACATCAAATAATTAAAACTGACAAACGGTTCTCATCCACTATTTCAACTCCATAAGCTTTCTGTTATCTTCAGCGAATAATATTTGGCTTAAATTGTATTCTTCTCGTTAGAATACATCCCACATATTTACAAATCTATGATTCGTCTGTGCATTGAATACGATTGCCATATCTGGTCTGGTGACCCTGATCTCGAAATTATTCTCGACAAAATTCAAAAGAAGGGTCTGTGATGTCATCGATCTTGACTAAGCGTCGCGACTTCAGTCACATTCTCACCGACATGACGTCGCTACTCTCTCAACATTCTACAAATATTCCCATGGCAACTTCCCTAGCGTGTTTTTCCCTAATGACGCGACTAAAGAAATTTAAGTGTGCTACAAGATTTTCAACTAGGTTCCACCATTTTACTGTTGAAATAGCTGAATGCAACCAAAGCTTCTACTCCAAATGTTTCTTTACTCGCACTTCCCAACTGTGGAACACACTTACTTGCTTCCCTGGTAACTCCACTCTTCAAAATTTTAAATGCAACATCAATTGCCATTCTCTGTCTTCTTGCCTTGGGATGAAATTATATAAAAAATGATTAATTCCTTGACATGTTCCTACATCAGGTGCTATTTCGCCAGATTACCTTCAAGCGACATTATGCAGGTTATTGATGAAAAGAGTTCAACTAATATTAAAATTCCACCAGAATTAGTCCGTAATGTTTAAAACATAACTAACCATGACTCATCACTTTTTTATGACTATGTATGAAGATATTAAACCTTTACTGACCCACACACAGATGATCTCGTGTCATTTCATAGGACTTAATAAACTATATATCTACTGCAAACAGTATTCAGAATTCCGCTTATTAAACTAAGTTAATATTATTTCCCAAGAAAAGCGAGAGTAAAATTTCTCCGGGAATGAACCGTTTGTCATTAGAGATTTATAAAAGATGATCAATGTTTTTACTTTCTATCTGGAAATTTCTGTAAAAGTGCACTTCGGGAAGTTCAACGGAAATTAAAGAAACAGAGCAGATGTAAACCGTATTCCAAAATAGAATGATTCCAAAGACTAAAACCTATTGAGGCCAAATTATCCGCTAAACTACTTCGGTGCTTCTACCCACTAATTCCGTGTTTGCATCTGTCTTGAAAGTTGGAATTCCTAAGTTCCTATTTCTACCAGACAAGAAGGTATGCTAGTGGGAAAGAAGAAAAAAGTTAAAATCAACAAATCACTCAAGATTCACGTGATATTTATGACTCAGTGCGACACGTGCTGATATAAAAGGAAATTGAAACATTTAATATTCGAGAAGATGTCAGAAATTGTAAATGACAATAGATCACATGTACGTAAATGAGATTTTTATAAATTAACCATTCCACAGAGTGACAAAATTCGATCTTGAAATTATGATGTGTTGCATGATGTAATGATTATTATTGCCTGAAGTACGACATATACGGGTAGTGCAAATGCTATTGTTTTTGAACGGGGAATCGACAAACCAGGATCAAATTCTACCCCAGTAATTTGTGGTCACTTTTGCACGAATGATTTTGGGAATGATTGAGAAATAATATATGAATAATTAGGAAAAATATGCACTCTCCAATGCATTCTCTAATAAGATTTCTCTACTAAATAAACGAAACGTCTACTAAAATATGAGTATCTAGTAAAATTAATAAATAAAAAAGTCAGCCTATATATATATATATATATATATATATATATATATATATATATATATATAGAGAGAGAGAGAGAATGTTGAATATATTATCGATAATCCGACAAGATAACAAAATAATCATATACGTCTTCTATTTGTTCTTTATTTTATCATATATATATATATATATATATATATATATATATGATAATATATATATATATATATATATATATATATGAATGATAATAGCTTTTTTGCTTATAAGGAAAATAACGTGTATTAAATATTTAAGATTGGCGTAGAAACTAACACAATAAGCAACAAAACACCACGTGGCTTTTAAGGTATTGACTTATTCGATTCGTTTATCACTTATACAAAAAAAGCATGGGTTGCCAAAAAATCTATTGCTGATAATGGTAATGTTGATGTTGGTCGTTACCTTGCGAGGAAACATTCGATATTCGACATTGACTGAGAAGTTAGTGCCGTTGCTGTTTCAAATTTCTCAAATATTTCTCTTAAACAATTTTCAGTAGAACAGGTTTCCCAAGTCCACTTTTAACGCTGCTTCCTGTATTAATCCGGGTTTCTATCTTTTTCGAATTTTTTTTCAGGTAGCGTGGAACGTCAGCATCTCGGTTACGCCCTTATAACTCTTTTCAATTAATACGTGATATCTGTTTTATTTGTCGTTCCTGTTGGAAGTTCACAAGTGATATGGTTACTATTAGCTGGCGCTGTTTTTTATTTTGCGTTTGTGCATCATCAGTCCACGATGGAATACATTATAATGCTAATGATTCTTACAAGATAGATACCTTTCAGTTAGTCAGTTAAGTGCTATACGTGATACACGCTTTGGGCGATCATGCCTCGAAAGAGACGAGACTGAATGGAACGAAGACTATCCCGCAGTAGGTTGCCATTGCTTTCTGCGGTAGACTGGTTGCCAGCTTAGGCTATAGAACCTAATCTGTTCTATTATTTAACCCATAACTAGAGGGAAGAGACTGATTAATACCTTTCCCAAGGGTATTTGGGCGTAAGTGAATGCAATGGATTCAACTGGAATTCGAGCTCGGCTCTCCGATTTCTCGTTCCGAGCTGATATCAAATGCACCACAACGCATATCCTCTTTTTATTTCAGTTGTCCTTGCAAAAACTTCCTCGTTACTCACATGAGTTACCTGAAATTATTTTATCTCTGTGTAAATTGTCTAGCAGTCACTGGATTAGATAAGAATTGATAATACATAACAGTTTAACCCCTTTTCATTTTCTTGCGAAATTTGCCTATTTCTTACAACTTGTAAAGCCGCATTTGCATTTTCAATACGTCTTCAAATTTCGGTGTCATATTTTTATAGACTATAATTATCCTCTTTGTGGACATAAATTCTTGTATTTGGTGTTTCCAATTTGAAACTCGGAAGCACGTCGTGCAGCTATTCCAATCCTTATAGTAGATCAAAAATAAATAAACCAGATTATGATCGCTATTCTATTTAAGAAACATTTCTATTGATCTATGTATTGGTAGGCAAGGTAATCGACGTTTAGTGTTAAATATTATCAGCAACATACTGGTAATTGTTTCTAGCGAACATAAAACAAACTTAATGACAAAATATAGCTATCATATAATTCTTAATCTCTGACATTTACTTACATTCTCTTCATATATTAAGATTTTCTTTTATTGTATAAACTAGCAGTATAGTCCAGCGTTGCTCGGGTGTAATGAAAGCTTTAAAACTAGTCCATGATCCTGGAGCTCAGACTCTTTGGACGTTGTCACGAAAGACTAAAAAGCAATAGTTGTTTCCAGTTAAAGCGAAACCGTAGACTGAAAGAACAATGAATGGATGTAATTCAAATTTTGATTACCTGTAATTCAAGTTTTGAATATCGTTTCTTATGTCTTTGTCTATCAGTGTATCAAATTTGATTAAAATCGGACCACTCCTTCCATAACCCGATTTTTTCGATTATCGATTTTCGATATTTATCAGAGGTACCTCGACACAAAACCTAACTAAGAACACTCGCAGACGCTTTTAGTACAACTGTGTAAATTTTCAAGAAAATCGGTTTAGCCGTTTCGGAGTCTATAGGTAACGGACACAGACACACACACACACACACACACATACACACACACAGACAAAGTTCTATTTATAAATAAGTTTAGATATCGTATATAGATAGAAAATAACAATTATTATTCATTTTCATGAAAATCTTTTTTTCTTTAGAAGCATTGTCCCATAAATATATTATTTTGCTAACATAATGTAACCGTCTCTCATCCCACTCGATTAGGTCTTTCTCTGCTTATACATTTGCCTACACAGTCTTTAAATATCCATAGAATGGATGTTAAAAATTGTTGAAATTCCACACAGTTGCTTTGGCGCAGTTACAAAGCAGTCACCAGAAATTTCTACAAATTTTAGAATGAAAAGAGCCCTTGTTTATGAGTTTACCAAATGTAAATGATTATATTCTATTAAAACAGTCAGGTTATAACAATTCTTCCCTGGCACTAGCCGGGGTTGTGTAAAATTATCATTAGTTCCAGGCCCATGGAAAAATCCCTAATATCATTACTTTCTCTTTCAAATGGGGCCAGGATCATTATTCTATGCCTAAAACTACACCAAAAGGGAAAATGTCGAGGAGGTCTGAGCAATTTTGAACGGTTTCCAAAATTAAACCACGATTCTGTAACGACTTGTATATGTGAAGAAGTACCCCAAACTATTGGCTTCAGCCTCACTTGATTCTTCCTGGGATACCATTGATGTTCGCTTGAGTTACACACAAAATAAAATCAGGTTGAAGTACTAACATAGCAGGGATAATTGAGAGTCGTTATGACTAAAAGCAACGATGTCAAGCTTTTAACCGGAAGTTATATGTGTAAATATTTATGTGATCAGCATAAATGCCATGTTGAGTGCTGATGCCGTTGGAAAAAGATCCTAACTCTTCCTCTTATTTTAAGTCTTAATTTACTTTCACTGACAAAGTAGATATTTAAGTGGACCTTAATTATATTACACAAATTTCACCCCAAAACGGACATAATCCAACTAGCCAAATTTTATTAACTGTTATCAACAATTCACGGTAGTTTTTGAATTAGTTAAATAATGGTTTTGTTAATATTTATATAATTAGTTTCGCGTATTGTATAAAAAGTTTTCTTTTATTTTTATACAATACTTATACCAACCTAATAACATGAAAGAAATATGTATTTTGTACCCGTCTTTTACTTCTTACGAATATGTTTTGTACGTTCACAACTGTATTTGAAGTTAATTTACTGTCAATTCATTTTTTTAACAAATCATTATACTAAATTTATTCTGAACGACTACATTTCTAAATATTTTTGTACTATCATAGGTATCCCTAACAATTATCCCTAAACAATTCAATCGCCGGTATTACTTTGTCCTTTCAATTTTTATTAGCAGTACTCCCAACAACATCAGCTCTCAACATGGTATTTATGCTGATCACATAAACATTTACTCCTGTCTCGATAGTAAACCTGAATAGTTCGATATGTGCAAACAAATTGGACGCTGAAGTCATAAACATCCTTTATTCTGTTGTTAACTGGGTCAAAAATGATTTGCTAATTTAGATGCCTCCAAAACTTAACTGTTCTTTATTAATAGGTCCTAGGTATGACGGTAAACTGCATCCATCAGCAAGGCCTCTGATTGGGAGCTTGTGAGGAGCATGGAGCTACCTCTTAATTACTGTTGTTCCCAAGTCCACACTGACCCGGAGTTTTAGCACCTGATTTCTTGGACTTGCATTATCAGACTTGTATTCTCTGCTGACATGAAGGGGCAATACTGTATTGAATCCATTGGACAATTGCATAGCGTATTGTGTGGTTGCTCTGATCCACAGTTGACTAAAATCAGGGTTCTTGTAGCGCCATGTGCCGCATAGATGAGTGTCCCTGCAAGTACCTCCGTGGCCAACCCTGAGGTCACATTTATTCAGTCTGCGCCAGTTCCCTTTTCGCCACATATTGCATTTGACGACCGAATTCTACTGGTGTTCTAGGCCTCTCCTTGCCGAAGGAACTCTAAATCATGACAACACATAATCAAAGACATAAAATTTAACTAGCTAAACAAAAAACACCTAAACCTCTCAACATCTTTTTCCCTAACGTCCGTAGTAACCGTACCAACGTTTGCAGTGTCGAATCGTTCCTCTACGAAAAAGCCCCAGACATCTTAACTCTATGCGAAACTTCAATTTCTACATCTGACTTCTCGATTCCTGAATACCCTCCTCTTTTTAGGAAGGACCTCAATATTTACATGCATGGCCTGGGTGTTTATATCAGCGAACATTTTCATCTGGCTAGGGAGATCTCTCTTGAATCTCCTGTGCGCGATTACATGTGTCTCCGTCTCTTTTTGCTAAACTTAGAAAGTTATCTCTTCTTTCTCTACCGCACTCTTCCTCTTCTGACTACTGAATTCTAGATAGGATTTCAGACAATATAGACATTCCTTTCACCTATTAGCTATGTATTTGTGTTTGATGATTTTAATGTCTATCATGCCAGGTGGATAGAAAATTCTGAAACTGATTTTGTTGAAGTCCAAATGTCGAACTTTTTAATGATTCAGTCTCTTACACAAGTGGTTTGTTTCCTCATGCGTTTCCTCAGCAATTACAATGAACAGACTTCTCATCTAAATCTCTTCCCTATTTTTATCACAGATTCTTGTCATGTTATGCAACTCTGGCGTCTTGACAACTCTGTTTAAGCCTTGGTGTCAGTAAATGTCTTTCTACTCCGTCTTTCTCCAGGAACCTTCTACCAGAAATATATCTTGGTGAGATTTGAACTCAGGCTTCATAATCAAAAAGCGAACGTCCTAACCTCTTGGCTGCGCGCCCATCTTATATTATATATAAATTTATATATTATATAAATATACTTTTGATAAAGTCCATATATAAGCCATAATAAAATGTGCCCAGAATAAATGGTTTAATTCCACTGATAACAGAGAGCGATGATTGACTATCTCCTGATGAGATATGGCATTAAAATGATTAAAAATAAAAATGTAGTTTCTGAAGAAGCACTAATTTAGAATTAGTCCATTCCTTGAACAGCGTTATTTTTTGGAAATGACTATGCTTCCACCTCACATTAAAATATACAAATTTAACACGATTTACATTATTCGGACTAGTGCCCTCATTTTTGTTGACATTTGTACGACGTTTTGGCCGTTGTATTCTCCGGCCTTCTTCAGGTACTAGGAAATTCAAACCGAATCCTTTATTACATTCACGGGAATAAATCATTCTCATTCCTTGCGTTAATCTTCTTTTGGTAGTCATGGGTTATCTTCCTTTAACACTTTAATTTATTTGTTCAACACTGCAACATCAAAAATACAAAGGATGTGTGGTCCACATAACATCAGGACGATCTTCAGAAGTGGCTATACACTTCACAGGTATCTCTCCCGCGTAAGACATCTAACAGAGGGGGACTGTGTGTATGCCATTCCATATAGCTTTAGAAAGATATATAAAGGAGAAACGCCCCCTTAAGCTAAGGCTACAAAAACACCGCAAGGCCGTAACACGAGGGGAGATAGAAGAATCAGACGTAGCTGACCACATATGGAGGAAGAAATAGGATCACTGCCCCCTATAGGATAAAGTTGAAATAATAGATAGAGAACGCCACTGGAAACTAAGTAAACTTAGGGAATCCATGCATCCAGAAGATTTTTATAGCCTAGCATGGCTACAAAAATCTTCTAAGCCGACCAAGCATAGAGATGACTACAACATGAACACAATATTAATGGTTAGAGGGTTAGAGGAAGATAACTCATTACTACCAAAAGAGGCATCACCGAAGGAATCATAATGATATACTCCAGTGAATGTTCGGGGTTCGGTTCAAAATTCCTAGCACCTGAAGATGGCCGGAGCGTACAACGGCCCAAACGACGTACAAATGGCAACAAAGATGAAGACAACTAGTCAGAATAGTGCAAATAGTGTAATTATTTCTTTATATCAGAAATATAAACAAATAAAAATTTAAATTTCAAAGATTGATTCACACTCCATCTCGTTCGATTTACACTCCACCTCATTCTTTCGAATAGGAGTAGAATTTTATCCCTTGTTTCCTGATCTGTACACCGAACCCTGTCTTTTCATATGTTAATACAACTCCGCAAAACAAACCTCTAATGGGAATGGCTTATAGGGATTGTGCTGGGTGAACATTAGTAAAAAAAATTACTTTAATATATGTCTAGGTATATCAATATATAAAGAATCTAGCGCGTAGCTGACATGCACACCTACTGATTATTTGAAGGGAAGGAGAGAGAAATAAATAATTTTTCATAAAAGATTCGAATAGGAATGTTATTTTCAAGAAAAGTTAAGGATTTAACACCTCTATAAAATGATCCGAACATCCTTTCCATTAAAGTTTAATCTGCTTTTTGTTTCTCATCAAGGCAAAGATTTCTAAAAAATAAATAAATCGGGCAACCCAGAACTAGAAATAACAAACCAAAGTAAAGGTTAAAAAAAAGTTAACGAAAATCCAAATGTTGAAGAATCAATCCCAAAGTTAACATTCATTTATAAAAGGGTGTTCGCTTTAAATGTATTTGAATTATGTCTCAAGGAAAAAAAAGTTCAATTTGCACAACAACCGCTAAGAAGAAAGAACAAAATACGCCATTACTTCTATACTGCGAGTGCAAATGTCGATTGCTGGTTGTAAATCTTTGTAATTGTAGAATCTCGGATTCTATTTAACACGGTGATCTCCACCAAAACCCTTACTTTGAAGCAATGGAACCAAGCAACGTAAAATCGGTATTCTTTTCTCCCATCTAAGTTGGAAATTAGGCCATACATCATCAGTTCTGTTAGTCACTTGAACCTTACATCTCCTGAGCGCATATATCACATCGTGTGGAAAGTGTATAGAATTAGACTGGATTTGACCAAAAATAAGGAATGAGAGGATTTTTTTTATTATTATTTTAAGAACAAGTGAGCTGTAGATGGTCTCTGGTGTAGTCATTAAACTGTCACTATGATGCATGGACGGGACTGAATACATACAGGTATGCATACAAGTGTACCTATAGATAGATAGATAGATAGATAGATAGATAGATAGATAGATATTATTTGAAAGAGATGGATGCATTTAATTTCTCATATATATATATATATATATATATATATATCCAAGTGTAAGGGTGGTATGGAAGGAATAAAATTCCGATATAAAAATAAATACACTATTCATAAAAAGTGCTCAATACAGAGTAGAGCAAACAATATTTATTCAAAATTTATAATATAAGTATGTCATAACATCACTACAAAGTAGCTATTTCATTTCAAAACTTCTTTGCTTTGCTAAGTTATTATGTTGATTCCGAAGTCTCTTATAACAATTTATTTATAAATATTATATATATATAAATTTATAATCGGATGTCTAACCGTATAGTGAGCTGCGAAACAAGTCCTCCCGCCGCCCAGATAATATATATATATATATATATATATATATATATATATATATATATACAGTGAGTATAGAATGAGGAGAGAAGAAAGAAAAAATTTTTCCGTCCAAAACATTAATTTAAAACAGTGCTCGATATATGATGTATAGAGCAGTGAATATTTCCCCCGGAGAAGTGTTTAAATCCAAACACTGAAACAAACATATGATTGTAGGGAAGAGGACATATATAGAAGAAATTATGTACATGTTCTAAACATAATTTATAATATATATATATATATATATATATATATATATATATATATATTGTTTGGTCCGTTGTCAACGTTAGCCACTAAACCGAAAGATTTTGTGTTTTTATTTTTTTTGCTTGGGGTGAAATGATTTAATTTCACCCCAAGCAAGGCATTCCACTGCCACTATTGCGCATGGGGCTACATAGGGGAATGTAAAGAGAAGGAGTGGTTAGACATAGGGAATGTCAGGAGGAAGGTGACAGATGAGTAAGGATACCAGGGATGAGGGTTGGGCAGATGGGAAGAGTGCTTGATAGAATGTGAGTAGGTTAGTGTGTTAGGAGGTGTCTATTGACCTTACATTTAAACTCCTGAAGATTGTAGCCGTCGGGGAAGCAATCGTGTGGAAGTGAGTTCCACAGTCGGGAAGTGCGAGGAAAGAAACTGTTGGAGTAGAAGTTGCGGTTGCATTTTATACGTTGTTTTTTTTTTTAATCATTTCACCCCAAGCAAGGCATTGTACTGCCACTGTTGCGCAGGAAGTTACATAGGAGAAAGTGATGAAATCGCACCTCCCGCGCGTGGAGTTCCCTTCCATATACTTGCTTCGCTGACCGCTACAATCTCCAGGAATTTAAATGTAAGGTAATAGACATCTCCTACCTCAATAACTCACATCCATTCTCTCAAGCTCTTTTTTCCCTCTACTCCACCCTTATTCACGGTATTCTCATCTGTTTATTACCTTCCTCCTGACATTTACTATAACTAACAACTCCTTCTACACACACACATACACACATACACATAAACATTCACATACACACACACACATCTGCGATGCACGTAGCCGCAAGAGTTTAAATTCTATACTATAATGAAGTAAATAAAATTTCGAAAAATAGATTCTAAATAGAATCTATAGTTCTCATTGGCATCTTAACAAGTCGCTTTTGTCTGTTGCTGCTGGTTGACCACAAGCACAGAAGTAATACTACTGACTAACGGAGAAATAGAGAGTGAGTTGATTTTCTAAGTGCCGCTTAGATGTGGCACAAGGCCGAAAGTATGGGGTATCCAATGATGATCGAATTCATTACTCAGTTGTAACAGGTTCTAGCGAGACAAGATTACTGACCATTACAACACGTCGAGTTGCCCAGAAATAGAGATCGAGAGATAGAATTACTTAAAGTGATCACACTTTAAAAGAGAAGTCTATAAGTTTAGAAATCTATTATCAAGTTAAATATATATATACATATATATATATATATTACTTGATAATACATTTGTAAACTTATATATATATATATATATTACTTGATAATACATTTGTAAACTTATATATATATATATATATATATATATATATATATATTACATGTATAATTTGAATTGAAATTATATTTAAGCGAATAAACATTAGAATGACTATAGTTTTTTCTTGCGAAAGAAGCTTATATCTATTATTTGTACACAGGCTCACAAAAATGCTACTAGCAGATAGATAGATAGATAGATAGATAGATAGATAGATAGATAGATAGATAGATAATTAATTTAACGAGATAGATAGATAGATAGATAGATAGATAGATAGATAGATAGATAGATATGAATTGAACGAGATAGATAGATAGATAGATAGATAGATAGATAGATAGATAGATAGATAGATAGATAGATAGATAGATAAAAATACGTAAATATTTACTGGAGAAAATACTTTCGTAGAAAATCCATTTTTCTGTTCATGTTTTCTGCTTAATATTTTGTTTTTTATAGTTTATCTTTGTCGAAGGCATTTTGGCGCCATAAATACAAATGATATTCCTTTTTCAGTGTAGTGATTAACGCATACAGATTTACACACACACACGCGCAACACACACAGGAACATACACACATTTCTGTGTTCGCTTGTGTGTTTATCTTTTCTGGAATTTGATTTGATCAGGACACGCTAATGTGGTTTACACCTAAGACAGAAAAATGAGGAAGGAAGCAGAAAATAATCGCTAAGGAAAAAAAAAAGAAAAAAGAATAAATGTAAAGAATAGGAGTGGGGAGGGGGTGATAACAAGCGACCTGAAGAGATGCAGGGCTAATACACAGATGACTGATCAAGCCAACTACGCATATTCGCCAGAAACTCAACACTTTTATCAATATCCCAGAATCCTTTGCAAGATGGGCTTCCGCCAAATCTCTACAACTTTACCGCGCCTTCCTTAGTAGTTCATATCCCATTTTAAGCTCAACGATTGGATTTTTGTCCGGTCCACTTTCCACTTCGATCGCACATTTCCGTCCATTCTATTTTTATAATTCTATGAAATTATGATTTCTTTACTGTTATTTATTGTTTATTCTTACTGTTCTCCTTAAAATCAATTTTCGTTCTCTAATTGTTTTTTTTTAGCTGGCTTCCTCTCTTTTCAAAATGTATTTTTTCTTTCTCTCATATTTTTCATTAATATCTTTCACTCTTCTTAGCATAGCAACAGTTATTGATTTTTTATTTCTTTCATAGTGACCTTTTATTTTATTATATCATTTAATTTTTCGTTTGTGACTTATTTGTTCAATTTATTTATTATTATTTTACATGTTAATTTCATTCTGCCTATCTTTTGTTTGTTTTTCGTTACTTTTTTCCTTTAAGTGCTTCAGTCTAAAACTTTCTTTTCCTCCTATTGACATTCTGTAAGGCCCCTAAAATGTTATCACAAGTTCTTCACAATCTGTGCCTGTATCCTATCATTCATTTCTGATCAAGTTCCTTAAAATGCCCATTAATTTTTTTCTCTTTCTCTTTCTTTTTATTTATTGCTTCTGTTTTAATTTACTTATTTTGATCAGTTTTGTCGCACCTTGACATTGGGTTAGAAAGCTTGTCTTGCTAGAACATATTACAACTGGGGAGTGAGTTCGATCCTCACTGGGTACCCCGTACTTCCAGCTTTGTGCCAAATTTAAGTTGCACTTAAGAAATCTTCTTATTTTAATCAGATATTTACGTGCCATTTTTGTTATGTTGTTCACTTCTAAATTTTCTTTCATTTTATGAATTTTTGTTTCCTTTCTCTCTTCTCAACCGTTTTCTGTTCTTTCCGCGTTTCTTTTCATTTTTTAATTTTCAGTTTATTTATAGCTTTTTATCTTCTTTTAATTTTTATTTCTTATAATTATTTTCAGATTTAATTCCTCCTTTCTTTCTTCCATTTTTAAATATCATTTCTTGATTTCTTGCCCGCTTTCTCAAATATGACGCCTCCACCCTCGATCTCATGATGTATGTTGCGAGCATTAACTGGCCGTAGGTTGGTTGCACCTGAGTCTGCAGCTGTTCGCTTCCGTTCTGCCCCAAGGTGATTAAAGATATCAAATGATCAGTCGTAAATTAATCACTAACTCTGTCATGTTGTGATTTCTGATCTAAGAGAATTTACGGGCCCCAGAAAAAAGAGATGGTGGTTTTCATGCTGCATTCCCCAACAACTGAAATAAAGAGGCGGCCGGGTGCATAATGCAAAATAAATGCAAACAGACAAGAACAAAAAAACGATAACAAAACAATAGCGATGACCAGTCTATGTGGATTAATGAGTATACCTTTTTGTACAGCAAAACAGAGAGGGTAAAAAGAAGAATAAAAGAAAAAAAAAACCAACCTTTTTTTTTCACAGTCCGCAAATTACTACTGTAAATATGTCTGTTGTATTCAGCGTGTGGATAGAAAGGAAGAGAGATAATTTTTCCGCGTCCTGCCTCCGTACGTTCCCGCCGAGTCTCTCGCCTGCTTGACGTTCTGTGTGACGGTCTTTGCGTCCTTCTGTTCTTCTGACTTTATTTTGTTGAAACCGTTTCAATATGGCGTGGGGTGATAAATCATCGCAGTGACTCTCTATTAATATTTAATGTCAAATTTTCGTATCTGGCTTAAATCACTCCCATTCGGTTTTCGCCATCCTTGAAGCTTGGAGACACGATTCTGTTGACTTTATACATTCACCTTTCAGAATGAATTACAATTCCATCCTCACGTAGGTGATCTCCTTCCAAAAACAACAGATACTTTCCAGTTTTCAGTCAATCATCTGATTCTTCTCCGAGAGTCCCCTCCCTTTTTGAAGGCAAGCTGGTCCCCGTTAAATTGTTATCGTATCATCAACATCATCTGGTAAATGCCTTGTGTTTGTGTTTGTGTTTGTGTGTTTTGTGTTTGTGTGGTTTTTGTCTCTCTCTCTCTCTCTCTCTCTCTCTCTCTCTCTCTCTCTCTCTCTCTCTCCACACACACAGATATATTTCCCAAATAGCTATTTCTGGGTTCAAATCCAGGGTCGGTTGATGCTCGTTTTAACATGTGTACATAAGAAACACTTACAAGGTTTTATATAATACGTTCTTTCTAATATTTTATTTCTTTTTTTTTTTTTTTTTTTTTTTGATTCGTAGACTTTTCATGTCGCACATTCAATGCATTTTCTTTTACTTTCATCCTTCAATCGTCTATTTGCTAATTACCTTCTCGGGAATCATCTGCTGTCATATGAATCTATTCCCTTTTATTTAGGTATCTGCACTAATTTGCTGAAAAAAAAAACAGTAGGGTATGAAGAGAAAAATGTCCCAAACTTAATACAAATGGAACTTTTTCCATCAAAAGGTTTATGTTATTATTAAGAGGGAAGATTAAAGTGTTTTTTTATTTTATTTTTTTAACCCTTTCTAACATGTTGGAAATTTTTGTAAAAATCTTGTTTTAATTTTCGTTAGGGGGAGTCAAATCGTTCCGAGAGTTTGCAATGAAAAACGTAATATTAAATAACTCATTTTTACAGTGACAATACATTAATTTGGAAATTATTGCAAAAATTAAATACTTGTCGGATCTTAATTTAACTTTCAGAAATGAATTAAATTATTTTTAAAATCATTAATTTTTAAAATATTTTTTTTTACATTTTTTACCCTCTCTACGTAAATTCATGAAATTAAAAGAAACTAAATTCTGTAGCTAAAAATGATTTCATTAGTTAAACGCAGGACTTATTGGGAATGTAGATCATGTATTACTTTTAAAAATTATTTAGCCCATTTCTTCGAATAATAAAATAAAAAATGCAATAAAACTATGACACTATTTAATTAGATAAGCTTTTAATGACTTTAATACATAATATAAATATCAGACATTATAGTCTAAAGAAATGTTTTCGATCAATACTGAAATTTTAAAAGCATTGTTTTCATTTTTGTTTTTCTTAATTATAAAAATTAAAAGATGTTCAAATATATTTAAAAAATATTTGCAAGTCTTGTAAACGTTAGTCTCGTAGATTATAAAGTGAAGACTATATTTACTAATCGAAAATTGAAAAGTTTAATACAAATCATCTAACCATCGTATTTTTAAAATAATTTTCAAGTTTTTTTGTGTATTTGAAGTTTGTGTGTGTGTATATATGAGTGGGTGTGTGTGTGTGTGTATGTGTGTGTGTGTGGTAGTTTCTATGTGTAATTTAGACTGTTTAATTTTAGTCTAAGTTTCCTGTTATAAATAAGTAATGCTTTTGAAAATTAGATCAATTTAAAATTAAATTTGCTAATTTAAAAAAATAACGTGTCACAGATGTATATTTTATTTTTGCAATATTTTTAAAACCGAGAATTAATTTTTGTTTAAAAATTTGTCGATTGATCTAAAATATCCGAAAAGTTATTTTTTTTAATCTTATAATTTCATATTCCAATCAATATATTTTCTGTTTGAAACACACCAAATATTTTGCTTTCTTAAATAGTAAATTTAATCTTTTAAGTTTTAATTAAAAGTAAAATAAAAATTTTGAGTAAAATGTGTGGAGGTATATACGTTTATTTATTTACCTACTTTTTATCTATTTTTACTACTTGATGTTTTATTGTTTGTTTGTTTTTCATTCTTTTTCTTGTATTTTCTTACATAGTTTTTTTCCTGTCTATACTCAATTTCTTTCTTTCATTCATTCTTTATTTCTTTTTATTTATAACAACTGTAGGCAGGAGCTTATGAAGCTTTGACACATTCAGCTTGAGAACCTTATCTTATTGTGATGGCTCGTTACAAGCAAGAGAAAAGATGTAATGCACTTTTATAATACTCGTTATCTTGTTTATTCGTTCTTTTTTTTTGTTTTTTATTTTTCATTGATGATCTGCACTCTATACTAAATTTCTTTCTTTCCTTCTTTAATTATTTATTTATGCATTGTTGTTAGTTCGTTTCCTTCTTTGTATTTTCTACTGACCGTTTTGTGGTACGATGTATTTCGTCCATTAATGGATCTGTCTTGAATAAATATGTTCAGGAGAACCCAGCATTTATTCAGAATTCATTAATGCTTACATTTAAACTAGTACGAATTGTCAATTCCACTACAATTTAATGAAAACAGATTGTTAATCATTTTGATAATGCCTAATATGCTTTGTTTAGATAATATTATTATCGACCACAACGCGCCTGTCGCCGAACTAGAATATAGTCACGGGAAAAAGAGCTGACATGAACTTCTTAAGTACCTCCGAAAATTCTAATACGCTGCACTGCCTCAAGAAATATGACTCGGCCCATGTTTTCGAGCATTCCGCAGATGCACCCTCCTAGGAAGAGGTTTTAACTGACCTGTACAGTATCTGCATAAAAAAAGAGAGTGAAATGTTCTTTTGACACTTACTAGTTGACTCACGGATTCTATCAAGCCGTAGTAAAACTAAGTAATGACTTTTTATAACCATTCTGTTTCCGCGGAACAATATCAAGCCGAATTTATACGACATGCCTTCATAAATGGACTTCAGACCACGGATATCCGATAAAATTATTCGAAAATAGAACCTTAACCGACATCTGATCAGGCAAGTGTACTAGATTTAGCTAAAGGAAATTTGAAAATGTATTATACAAATTCGGATGTGCGTTGTGGTGCAGTGGATATCGGCTCGGAACGAGAAATCGAGAAGCCGATTTCGAATTCCAGCTGCATTCTTTGCACATGCTTGCACGCAAATACCCTTGGGAAAGGTATTAATCCGTTTCTTCCTTCTAGTTATGGGTTAAATAACAGGACAGATTGGTTTTTATAGCCTTGGATGGCAGTCAGTCTACCGCAGAAAGCAATGGCAAACTACTGCGGGATAATCTTCTGCCCATTCAGTAATATCTCTTTCGAGACACGATCGCCCAAGCGTGTTTCATGTGTGGCACTTAACTAACTGATTATACAAATTCAGAAACACCAGAGACATCTTCACCAATTTCGCACCTCGAATAAATAAATAGGCTACCCCCAACACTCAAAAAAGCCTAATTAAAACATTTTTTCTGTGGAGGCAACAGACATGCAAGATCATTATGCCCCGCTAGAAAGGAAATGAGAGAGAAACGGTATCTTGTCAGGTATTACGAGATAAGCTTGGCTATCAACTACAACGTTAGAGATCACGGCTAACAAAAAGCCACTAAAAGCAATGTCTGACACTGATAGCAGAAAAAAATTTTCTTAACGCAAGCACTGCAAAAGAAAATTCATGGAGAACCTACCCGTTCCTCAATAAAATCCAGATGGCTAGCTCCATATACAAGTCCTGTGATACTGTTTGGTTGACCTGAAATTAAATGGGAAAAATAACAAGGAGTAAGATGTCTACTAATGTTGCCACCTACTATTAAGGCACAACCTTTTGTGTTAACATTCATTAACAAGAAGTACCCTTCAGAGACTCTAAATTATCCTTTAAATTCTGTGGCCTAGCAGCAATAATAAACAGTATTCAGCATTTTTTAACAATTTAATACCACTTAGTACCATCTGCTAGCTAGTAACTCTAAGTGACTTGTGGATTTAAATAAACTATTTATCTAAACCAAAATTAGTAGTATGTTGAAGCAACGTATAATCAAATCAAGTCATTCGCCGTGGAGAGCTCAATATTTTGAGTCTCTTCTGAGAACAGGAAATGCGAATGTAAATCGTTTATTGCCCAAAGATAAACCGGTTTAATTTGCTGCATACTTACTCTCTGCCAAAAAATACGTGATGATATAAATTGTCAAAAAAACAGTCTATTTAGTACATCAGAAATACCTATCATCTGGTAGGTCCTACGATTTTCCTGATCTACATTAACGAGCTCCCCGATGTAATAAGTTTCCAGGTAGTCATATACGCTGGCGATAACACAGTTTAAAAAATCTGCTAAAGTTGACAAAGCTAACCTCCCTACCGAGCTTGAGAAGAACATCCAATCTGTGGTAGACTAGGATAAGAAATAGCTCGTAGATTTTAATCCTTACAAAACGAAGCTGCTATCTATTAACCATCATAGACAATCACTCCTACCTCACCCCATTAGCATGGCTGAGGCTAGCCTCTCCGAGAAAAAACACTATGGTTCCTTGACCTAATACTCTCAGCGGACTCCAAGTGGAATGACTATATCAAATCAACAGCTAAATCCGTTATTAAGAAGGTCGGTTCACTGTGCAGGGCCAGGAAGTTTTCCCGTCTGAGTCTATCATGCACATATATAAATCTACCATCCGGCCGTGTATTAAATACTGCTGCTACATCTGCGCGGGTTCCCCTACTATTCATCTCTGGGTTCTTGACAAAATCCAACGGAGAATCTGTAATGTGATCGATACCGAATTGGCAGCTCAGATGCAGTCGCTCTCTCACTGGCGTGGCATGGCTTCTCTGTGCCTCTTCTACAAATACTTTCACGGCTTACTTAGCTTACTAGTGTCCCCTATGTATGAATTTTCACGAGCTACTAAACTATCAACTAGGTCCCAACCTTTTTACAGTGAAACCGATGAAATATAACCACAATTTCTACTCTAAAAGCTTCTTTTTTTTGCACTTTCCTCTCGTGGAATTCCCTTCTATATACTTGCTTCTTTGACAGCTACAATCTCCAGGAATTTAAATGTAAGATCAATAGACATCTCCTATGTCACTAACTAGATTTCTTTCTCTCAAGCTCTTTTCTCCATCTACTCCACCCTCATTGCACCGGTATTCTCATCCGTCTATTACCCTCCTCCTGACATCCCCTATGATTAACCCCTCTTTCACATCACTTTCTCCTATGTAACTCTCTGCGTAACAGTGGCAGTAAAACTGCCTTGCTTAGGGTGAAATGATTTTAAAAAAGCTATACGGCCCAGTGATAAACTATATAAAGTCTTTGATGCTAAAGTCAAGCTCTATCAATTTCGCAGAATAAGGTTCGGCTTAACTAACATGGCCGCTAGCTTTCAACGGGTGATAAACCAGATGATATCGAAAGAGAACATGAAAAGCACCTATTCGCGTTATCTCCCATATCAGAAAAACGTGTCGAAGAAGAGCATAGCGAAAGCAGCAATAACTACGCCTGATCATACACTGCCTCTAAAAGTCGACTCAAACACCTCAGAATGCGCCATATCCCCCTCCGAGAGGTCCATTAACTTTTTATCTGAAACTTTGCCTAAATCGGTACATATGAATTTGCAGTGTAGAAAGAAACATACTCTATTGCGAAATGATGAGAAAATAGAAGCATTGTTTGATCAGATGACACTTTAATTTTATTACAGGTCAGAAATTAGCCGCATTCATGTTTAACGCGGAAATGAGAAGATAGCCAGATTGATGCGGAAACTCCCGTGTTATTTGTTCACCGTAACATACCACCGACGTAAATAAAATGCATGTTTGGATACGCTGGCTGGCTTACGTATCTTGGCTACTAAGAAAGAGTTAAAGGGGTTACATAGATTTGTGCTACCCAGTCGTTTCACGCATGGTCCACGTGACGAAAAGCAGAAACAGTCTCGTCTCTAGATATGAAAGCGATTCAATTCATGTAAGACTTGCGCTGAAAATAAATGCATTTTCTACCGTCCTAACAAGGTCATAAATGCTACACAAGTCTACGAAAGAACTGCATTGGATTTTAAAAGTTCACTTTTATCAAAATCTTGCAACAAATACATGTTGACAATGATTGACTAATATTTGCGGTTTCCTATCCCCACATTTTTCCCAGATGTATCTTCTACAACGTTCACACAAGCACTTTGTTCAGTTTTGCCGTCTTAGAGATACCCGCATATAATAATTCAGGCTTCATTTATGTCCAAAAGCGTGCAGCGATCCCTACAAAAGAGTGGCCGTAAGAACAACACCATATAACCTTAAAGGCAATGGCCACTGCGAGAAGTATAATGGAATATTCTGGAAGACTGTTATATTATGAGATGAGTTGCTGATAAAGGGGTAGGAGTAAAGAAATGGGAACATTTACTCCAAGAGGCGCTGCATGTTATTAGAACGCTGCTGTTCCACAGCCACTAGTGCAACACTCCATGAACAATTGCTGCCGTTTCCAAAACGTTCGAGTGGAGCGTCTCTACCTCTTTGGCTCTCGGAAACTGGAATCATATAACTAAAAAAACACACGCAACTGAATAAAAACGAACCACAAGTAGAGCAAATGAAGCTACTAGATGCCAACTCCAAGTATGCACCTGTCCGTTATCCGGATGAAGAGGAAGACACTGTCTCATTTAGAGGATTGTCTCCAGCAGGAGACGAATCGAGATAAACAGGTGTAAGATTATGAGGAACCCTTGAGCTCTGATCCTTCAAGTGGTGTTACACGGATTTCGCAAAAGTGAGTACAATTAACTACTGATACTTAAAGGACGTGCAAATCAGTCACTGACTATTAAGAACTAAGATCAAATCTAGTTTGAGTGAGAATAAAGAAGAACATCATCCTGTTTCTGACAATCCATCACGGCCTAGCAGACAGCAAACAATGCTTGTTCAGTTCAAAACCTTCTTTCCTCTGTTTGCATACGAGATAATATATGATCCATTTACTCCCATTTGGCGTTTTGAACCAAGACGTGGGTATGCCGAATGGCAGCTTCTCGTTCGGGGTAAATAGACGGCACCCCGAAACGCGGTCCACGCGAATTTTTAACCGAGCAAAAGCGCATTGAATCTCGCTTGCTAAAATAGACCTTGTGCTACATCCAACCTTTGTGGAGAGGTTCGGGTAAATAGTGATTCATGAAATTTTATATTTAAGCCAATACGAATTGTCCTTGACAATTTTACTACACTTTTCCACAGTACACAATTTATTTCTTTGTTTGCATTTGTTTTGCAGATATTTCTACCGCCATCATATGGATTTCGTCATGCTTGTCTTTGTTGACGGTCACATTGATTTTATTTCCTAATCTTTTATTTCAAACTCGATGTCGTATTTTTATATATTTCATTTCCTTCAATGATTATCATCCGTTATCATTACATTTCGCTTTCACACAATGATACACGTATATAAATGAGAACACATGAAAATACTAACAGCTATATGCAAATATAGGAGCGTATCAACGTGTGACAAATATTATATACTAAAAAGTACATTCAGTTTTTCACCATATTACGTAGAATTAAATTATAACGAGAAAATATGTTACTTCTCTTACTTATCTCTTTCTTTCATGTCATCTAACTTTTACTTTAAACATAATTTCGATTGAAAGAAAATATAGATTTCTCATTTAGTATCTTCTCCAAAATATTTAAATCATTTTACTAGTAATAAAACCACCAAAATTTAATGACCGGCGTGGTTATTGAGTATGAAAGAATATGAAAAAAAAAAACCAAAAAAAAAGCAAACACATTCTCAAAGAAGACTACAATAAAATAGCAGCAATTAAGTAAAATATAACGATTGACATTGCTAGGTAAATGTTGAATGGAAAGCTAGAGACCACAAGGGAGGTCCACAAGAGACAAAAACGAGAGATGAAACTATCAGCATAGAACTTACGTCCATTTCAACCGTAAAATGATGAAACCTTGCCGCCAAACTATTACTTCGCTTAAATTCGTAATGTCCAAGTACCAACGAAGAAAGCTCTTCAGAACAATTACCGTGAAAAATACTTATAAGAAAGGCACAGGGAACCTACGTTATGGCGGATCGGAAAAGACAAAAGCCTAAATACAAGGTCGGGACCGACAACATTGCAGATTCTTCGCAAGATTTTATAAAGAATCTTTAAATATATCGAAGAAACGCCAGGACAGACATGACAAAAACAATTAATGTATGGATGAATAGCAGACTTAAAAAATAAAAGGCAGAATTAATCGGAAAACCTCTCTAGGACATGAACTAACTTTACTATCAATAGACCGCGCAATTGATTCAATATAATGTCTCCACTTCACGTCATTTGAAAATGATAGAATTCACACTGATTCATTTTTCTAGAGATTAACATCAGGAAAGTGAATCATTGTCTCTTCGTGAATTAACGGATTAAAAAAGCTGATAACTAAAACAAAAAACGTAATAGCATTTGAGCCTATTTCTAGAATGACAGTGATCGTTGTCGTTTCAAATTTAAATTCATAATGACTTCCGGCTTCAATGAATCACTCTAAGATAATCAAATATAAAATTAGTTTTTATCATAATTTTTATAAGACACAGAACATTTCTGTTTATGGTGCACGGAATAATACATGGAATTTATTACTAAGCTTAGCTAAGTTTTGACACAAGGTCACTTTCATGAGGACTATATTCATTAATAATGATTAACCTTTTTCGTACGTGAACTTTGACCCCATAACGATGTGCTTATTTATGCTATTGAGATGAATAGAAGTAGTAATTATAGTGGATACTCGTATATGAAATAGACCTCCCATTTTATATCCATTTTTGTCTGTTATGATAACGTAATGAAGTAATAAAAATGTATAAAAATAAATCCATTAATTTTTTTAGAAAATTATAGTTCCACTATAAAAATTCCTCAGGGGTCAGAAATAACACCTAGCCTTCTTATTTGCGTAAGCAGATGAACACTTAGAGCTAAGTATGTTAGATTTCTTTTGAAGCTAGGATTAATGTAAATGACTTTTTATAATATTGAAAATACTTCAACACTTGTTTTATTTGCCCAGAGAAAAGCTATATCAAATTTGTTAGAAAAGTATACAATATTCACTGTCTGAATAATTTTATTTTTAGGTTGTTGCATATTCCTTCGGCTTCTTTCGTTTTTTTTTTTTTTTTCTGAAATTCTGCGAACGATTACGAAAAATAATCTTTCGTGGGATTTTTCTGCTTCTTAGTAACTCTGGACATTCAGTAAAACTATTGTTCTATCTAAGTGAAATTGAAGTTTTTAGACACACCTATTGGAATGGAAAGGCCAGTAGGTAGGAATAAGCATATGCAACATATTTTATCTGTTTTCAGTCAAGTTCGCAAAGCTGCAAAACTGATCGAGACATCTGTGTTGGGTACAGAGATGACCCCATAAACGGTAGAATGGCACAGAATTAGATTTCTCGCTTCAAAGAAAAGGAATTTCGAACTCTAGTTCGCAGTTCGACTCTCCGCATTATTGCCGACCAAATTAATTGAAGAGAATCTTTTTCACCCACTGATTAAAGAAGCGCGTCAGACCACTAGAGAACTGACTCTGAAAAATGGCAAGCTCTCGTTTTACTGTCACTTGTTTTCTTCATTCAGAGGTTAAGGTGTATAATCAGGGTGTATTGGTGCTACATGTACTGACCAAGAGAAAAAACATTCTTCAGCGCTTTTCCAGTGACGCCATTTTACTCAGCAAACATCAGGCTACTCGCAAAAACAAGGATAGAATTCGATTGGAAATTTCTGCCATACCATCTATATTCTCTTCATTTTCCCCTTCGGCCTACTGTCTGTTTTGTTCGAGTACCCCGACGTGGTGTAAGGGTGTAGCAAGCTTGTCTCGCTAAAGCCTATTACAACTGAGTAGTGAGTTCGATCCTCGCTGGATATCCCATAATTTCGGCCTTGTGTCACCTGTAAGAGGTGCTTAGTAAATCAACTATCTGTTTTAGTTGGTTTCTAACAATTTGAAGGGTGTTTCGTTCAAAGATATGGATCTTAACACAAGCCCTTATTAAAGTCTCGAGTCAAAACTTAGTGATTTTTATCGTCTAGCCATTGAACAGTTAGTGAATCCTCGAAAGAAGATTAATACACCTGACTGGCCATCAATCTGAGCCATTCATAATAAGTAATAAAATAAGTTATAAAAAACTGAACGAATTTATGTAGCAACCTAATATGTCAATATATAGTTATTCCTATACCAACCGTATAGGTTAACCTCCCTAACGTACAGCAGGCTACCAGGGGCTTAAAACCGGTAAGTGAATTTAAGCTGAACTATGCAATAACCTGTGCTAAAACTACATCACTTACGTGTATATTGGGATGATGTTTCCGTCAGTTTTTATGCTTAGTGTATCACATGCTGGACGTGATGTTTAATGTAGCGTTTGTGATAATATTTTATTATTTTGTATTATTTTCTATGATAATATGCTAAATATGTTCACCAAACACAAGTAGTAACACGATATGTTTACGGTTGCCTGTTGGAGTTATGCTAAGTGATGTACTGTAATTATTAGGAACTCTGTCCCACTTGTTTAAAACATGGTGGTAATGGTTTGCACTCTATACCCACCAAATAAGTTTACCTCTAGTGTTGGAAATATACTTTAGCCTTGAAAACACCGACCTTTGTTCGTTGCAATTTCGCATAGTGATTATTGGAAACCAGATTTGCATGCCGAATTTTAATTCCAGCCTTGTCCGCTGTGATCGATTTGGAAATAAGAACAACAGAGAAGATTTATGAATCCATCACTACATATCCCAGCAATGATCAGACTCTAGGTTTGATTAGCAGTCAGTCTAGGAGAAGATTAGTTTTCTTTTAGTTTGAAACCGTTTCGGCGTGAGGCTGGCAAATCTATCGATTAAAAAGAAAAAAGAAACTGCTTGCATCAGAAACCATATCAGTAAAACCTAATGTATTTTTTCGATAATTTTAATGCATTGTCAATCGCCATTTTCTATCTTCTTGAAACCAGTTCACCTTTTTTCTTCTTGCCTCAACCCTACGTATTCTCTGTTTTCTCTTTTACTTCTTGTCACCTCTATCTACTAGTAGCATTACCGCCCTACTTGGGGGTGAAACAATGAAAGAATGATTTCTACTCAAACTAGTGCACTCGGTAAATATAGTTTTTATAGTAATAAATACAGTCAGTCAGTTAAGTGCTATACGTGATACACGCTTGGGCGATCATGTCTCTTTCGACACATGACTGACTGGGCAAAAGATTATTCTGCAGTATATTGCCATTACTTTCTGCCATATATAACCCAATCTGTCCTGCTATTTAACCCATAACTGGAGAAAAGAGACGAGTTAATACCTTTCCAAGGGTACTTGCGCGTAATTGAATGCAAGGAAGTCACCTGGAAATCGAACTTGGCTCCGCAATTTCTCGGTCCTAACCGATATTCACTGCACCACAACGCACATCCTAGTAATGAATACATTCGTGCATAATAAGGATAATTCCTCATCGGAGTTATCATAAGACAGCCGTTTTTATTTGCTGCAATAAGTAAGATAATTGTGATAAATGGTTTTTCCTTTTAGTTTAAAGGAATTTCGTATATGTACCCAATTAGTCATACAATGTTTTTTTTTTATATTTTGTTATCCAAAAATAATCAAGTTACCTCGGTCATGGCCCGACATAGAGATATCGCATGGGCCAGTCTCCCGTCACCGGGATCCAGGTTTTAGTTTGCCCTATTCAATGTCAGTGGATAACAAAATTTCATACTGGCATCGACAATCCCGATTTGTATCACAAATTCTAACAAAATGGAAAAAAACGAAATAAATGTAATTATATATTCCCATTTATTCAATTGCTCTCTTGTGCTATTCTATCGTTCTGTTTATTTTTACTTCCAATAAGCGAGAAAATGTCTCCTTTACGAACAACTGGATTTAGATATGGCGCCATTAGATTTGAGATGATGCTGTATTTCTTTACTGCAAAATTTGATATAGTGTTGCGCAATGTCACAACGAAATTTCGCGAAATTTTAAATTATGAGAGCTTACAAATGTACCACATATAAGAAACAAACTTTTGTAAAGAAATAATCGATCAGTGAATTTACCACTCAAATATTCAATTTAAGAATGGATATTTTAAAGTTTTTTTCATAATTTTATACCAACCTCAGAACTAAACATTTATGCAGATGCATCAGTAAGTCTGTGGCCTAACAGTGACAAACATTATTTATCTTACAATTTCACACAGGATATAAGTATTTCTGAACATAAATTGTCGTCAACTTATACAACAGGGCACATCTGTGATTATTGAGAGTAAACAATATACATTTCAATTTAAAATTTTCGATGATAGTTTTATCAAGCTACAGATTTATTGATACATTTTGGAATTTTAGTTTAATTGAATTAAAGAAAAAATAATCAACTGCATAAACTATAGAAATTGTGTTATATATTTATGAAGGACTCTTTTACTGAGGCCATATATCAGGCGAAAATAAACCTGCAGATTTATTTACTCGACGCAATATAGCAAGGGTTAAGGCAAAAATATAGGACCCTCAGTAAAGTCCGAATTCAATGCAACCTGATATGATCTGCTCCAGTGCATTTGATTAAAATATGAAACTTACTTTACACTGACACAAAAGTCATGATACTAGGAGTCTTTCAAGAATCAAAGCGTTAAACAAATTAATTTTTTTAAAATCCTGTCACCCCCAAGCAAGGCATTCCACTGCCACTATAGCGCAGGGGGTTACACAGGGCGATAGACGAGTTAGGATGTACATAGGGGGAGAGTTGGAGAGAATGGGATGGTTAGTGTGTTAGGAGGTGTCTATTGACTTTACCTCTAAAATCCTGGAGCTTACAGCCATCGGCGAAGCAAGCATGCGGAAGAAAATTCCACAGGCGGGAAGTGCGAGAAATTAATCGATGAGAATTACTAAAATCTTAACTACAGTTGTAGTAATGGTAATATTAGCCATTTTCCTCCAAGGAAACATTTTACATTCATTGACCAAACAGCCAGTACTACTTATGGTTGAAATTTATAAAATCTTTCCCTTAATACGTTTTCCAGGAAAACATGTTTAACGCAACAGGTAGCTGTTGTTGCTCTTTCCATTATTGATGGGTGTTCACTAGGATGTGCGTTGTGGTGCAGTAAATATTGACTCAGAACGACAAATTGGAGTGCCGAGTTCGAATTCCAGTTGAATTCATTGCATTCATTTATGCACAAATACCCTTGGGAAAGTTATTAATCCGTCTCTTTGCTCCAGTTATGGTTTAAATTGATTGAGTTCTATAGCTTTTGCTGTCAACCAGTATACTCCAGAGTATAATAGCAACCTACTGCAGGATAATCTTCTGCCCAGTCAGTTTTGTCTCTTTCGAGACATGATCGCCCAAAGTGTGTATCACGTATGACACATAACTGATTGTTCACTTGAGATTTTATTTCAAGTAATGTGGCATTGCAACATTTTCATTATGTCGTTATTTTCCCATTTCAGTTACATGTGCTATCCATTTTAGTTGTTCCCGCTGTTGTTAGTCCTACAAATGTAGTTTCTGTTATTTGGTACAGTTCATTGTTTATGATATGCCCCGGAAAGTATATATATATATATATATATATATATATATATATATATATATTATTCGAAGGTGCTAAGAAGTTTTAGCAAACTTAACCGGGTAGGACAATCTAGCAAATAGCCGTGATAGACCAGTACTCGTTTAGTCGTATACATTATGCTGAGACGTAGGCTTATGCAATAAGCGTAGACAATAGGCGTAGACAATAGGCGTTCAAGTAGACGTAGACCTATAGCCGTAGACCTATAGCCGTAGACCTATATCCGTCCTCTCCTTATACTGTATTTATGGCTGATACCAGCAAATCATGTTACTGTTAGGGGGAACCAAGGTGTATGCATACTCAGTACATCACATATTCATTGCATCAGTTTAAGATCCTGTAACGCCAATCACGAATGTATAATAAAGTATGATATTTGCCAAGACACTCAGCCTTTTTTCATTTAAAGTCTTTTTACCATTGGTGTAAGAAAGTGGCATTGTATACAGCTGGCAGTTTAGTTATTTCTGAACGGGTTTGGGGCAATGTATGAAATGTATATGAACGTCTTGATCGAACGAGGCTATTCAAGAACATAGTTCGAGTTTTATGCTTGATGTTTTTGATTCGTAACAATTTGATTTGTGGGGTGTAACTATCTCTGACGCAGTCTATTCTATATTTAATTTCTTTTTCATTTTTATTCAACTTGCTATAAAAGATCCACACAAAGACTTATTTCAAATGTTTCGTATTTTCTCATTTCACATCCTGAATTTTAAATATGAGAATTAGAGTAGGTTCCATCATTGCTTTCATTCCAATTCCAGGTCATAGTTTTTGCTTTGGAAAAAAAATTTCTGTTGAGCCTTATTTCTTGGAAAACTTGGTAGAAGAGTTAGATTTTATGTTCTAAAATGGCTGTCAACAAAAAAGACAATCAAACTTATCGATTTTGGTGACAGACGAAGAAAAGTGCGACACAGAATATCAAAGAGGCATAGGAATGGCGAATGATTCTTTGAAGAAACTAAGCAAGGTAACCAGAGATTAAAAAACGCCATTAGAGACAAATAAGAAATTGGTGAACTGCTATGTAATATCAAATATTTTTTCTCTATAATCTCATCACATATGAAAAGAAACTTGAATGACAGAAATATGGTTCTTCAGACTAATTCTAAGAATACTAATGTTTGAATATGTGAGCAATGGACATAGTAAATACAACAAGAATTTTATTTACGTCCAGAAAGAGAAAAAATGAAGCTTTTAAAACATATAGCAATGAAAGATAGCCATAATCTTCACAGGAGAAAACTTTGAGAAACCGAGGTCTTGAGTTTGGGTGAAAGGAGGGAAGAATAGAAATAAACAGTGGCTGTTCTAAAGTAAGCATTACTTAGAGCAGCAACACTATTGTCATTATTCGGACTATTGTCCTAAACTTTGTGGCCATTCGTACGGCGTAATGGCCGTTGTACGCTCCGGCCAACTTCAAGTGCTAGGATTTTCGAACTGAACCCTTTATTACAATCACTGGTGTATATGATCTTTATTCTTTGGGTAGTAGTGCCTCTTTTTGTAGTTACGTGTTATCACCCTCTTACCATGTATGTTAGCCTGATATTGAACTCACAACTCTTTGAGTCATCTCACAGGAACTAACCAACGTCTATATCCACTGGGCCATGTGTCCTTAAGTAATATGCACCTGATGATTGCGTAACGCATGAAACTCTGTGTCATGCTATTGACGTAGGATAATGTGCATATTCATTAATATGTATATAATAGCGCTTTTATATTATATTGAATACATTTTTTTAACATCTGAATAATATGTTTATACATGTTTGTATCCCCATATTTTTATTAGTACACATGACTACACACACAAAATCACACACACACACACACACACACACACACACACACACACACATATATATATATATATATATATATATATATATATATATATAAGTATCCATAACGTTAGTGTGCACTTTGAAAAATTTATAACTGTATTTGTATTTGCAAGTTTTTTTAAGTGCACATGAACTTTAGGGACACCCTGTATAGTGTTGATTTGTGAAGATGTTTAAGGTAAGATTGTCTTTAAGTATTTCTACTGATGAAAGTCGTAAAAAGAACGTTGATAAGTTTAAAGCAAAGAATTTGCCACTTTATCTGAGCAGGTTCATGCCGAATTTGAAGTTTATATATAAATGGGTGTATTCTAAAGTTTTTAGAACGACTGACATTCGAAATGTAAAGCCTTATTTTGACTCTTGCCGTTATCAATTTAAGAAAATGACTTTCTGGTATTATCGATCTTAGAAGACGAATACTATGAGCTGCATGAAAAGTTCCTAATATTCACCTTTTGGCCCAATCTTTGTAATTGTAATAGGGCAGACAATGTTGGTTCTAGCATGAAATCACCAGTAGTCGTGACCGTAAATAGCTCTGTTGAGTCTGTTAAGCCAGGCTGTGAACTTTCTCTCAAAAACAGTAACTAAAGTCTACTCAGCATAGTTGCTGTATAAACCAGAGTTTGATTTTGGATACTATGTAGTACAAATTTGCCTCAACAAGTATCTGCAACAGAGATTGTATCGCAGAAAGGTATACTTTAAACGGGCAACTGAAGACATAATATATTAGCATATACTGCCCTATATATATATATGTATGTATAGTGGAGCGCATGGGTAAGTGCGTTGGTTTGTGTGTGTTGGTGTGTGTAAAATTTCAGAAAGTGTATATCTGTAAAAGAACAAAATAAATAAAGACAAAAGGAAAACTTATCTTAGACGACGCGTTTCGTCCTCTGAGAAACTTTATCAAAGCAATCGTAATGATTTAATTATATGCCAAGTAATTATGTATAATAACAAAAATGGTCCTGGTTTTTCAAAATGTTTCGTGCAGAGGTGTTCATGAATGATAATCAGGTTAACGTAAACTGTCATGCAAGTTAATGGACGTGAAGTGATACAGTTCAGTATCTGGTAGTTTAAACATTTTCATAGCTAATTGTTCTACCGCAGAAAGCAATGGCAACCTACTACGGGATAATCTTCTGCTCAGTCAGTCATGTCTCTTTCGAGACATGATCGTCCAAAGCGTGTATCACGTATGGCACTTAACTGACTGACTATATTTAAGGAAGTGGATTGTGGTGCGGTGAATATCGGCTCGAAAGAAGAAATCGGGGAGCTGAGTTCGAATTCCAGTTGAATTTGTTGCATTCACTTACGCAAAAATACCCTTGTGAAAGGTATTAATCCATCGCTTATTTTTCTAGCTATGGGCTAAATAGCATGACAGATTTGGTTCTCTAGCCTTGGCTGGTAACTAGTCAACCGCAGAAAGTAATGGCAACCTACTATTGGAAAATTTTCTGCCCAGTTAATCATGTCTCTTTTAAGACATGATTGTCCAATGTGTATTAGGTATACTTAACTGACTGACTATAGTGACAGCAAGGTCCCCTCATTTCTCTGTTGGAATTGCTACATATAACCGTAACATCAACATTATTTTTTTCTCTCTCACTTTTTTCTTCTGGAACACTCTTTAGGCTTCTTCTTTCCTGTCGATAGATTATTTAAAAATCCAAATGCATCATCAATCATCATCTTCTTTCTCGATAAATTTTGCACTCTTTCATCTCAACATTTCTTCAAATGATCCATTTTCAGTGTCCCATTGCAGATTATTGGTTTAATCGCTTTGCTTAAAAAGACTTTTGAACTGCAATGTAATTAGCGATAATATAAAAGTCCAGCGATCAGTGGACCTGAGAGTCACCGGTGAGATATGCCAGGAGGTTATGAGAAACGTTGTGAAGCCCTGGATGGACAAGATTGCCGCTGGAAGACCCTTACATCTTCTAGCAGGACTCCGCTCCTGGACACAAGGCAAAGACGACCCAGACGTGGCTGCTCAACAATGTTCGTCACCACTGGTCACCGGACCTGTGGCCGCTCTCCACATCCGACTGCAACACCCTTGACTATTTCTTCTGGGGGTGTGATCGAGGCCAAGACCAACAAGCAGGCCCACAACACGGTCGACTCTCTGAAATCTGCCATTGTGGAGGCATTAGCCGCTATAGTCGCCAAAGCGTGTGACTAATTTCGCGCCTGCCTTGAGATGGTCGTCATGGCCGCCGACGCTTACATTGAAAAATAATGTAGTATGTAACTCTAACTGCTTATTTTGTTTTCTTTTTGTCAAGTGTCGGATTTTTCTGCAATACCCTGTATTTATGCAGTGATTTCAAATTTAACAGTACAGTGAACTCTACTCCTTTGTCTGGAAACCGTTCCGAAAAGAAATACATATTTAAAAAAACTCGTTTATCATCCCGTTTATTTCTCGATAACATACACTTGCATGATTTTTTATCACTTTATAAAGATATGTTATAACTGCATTTCTATTGACCCTTATATAAAAATCGAAATACGTACAGGTTTTCATGTATCATAAATGTAGACATATAGTCAGAAACACATATGCACGCAATCGGGGGCATATATAATAATCTTTCTAATACCATCATCAAAATCTAATCAACTAACTTACTCTTCTCTCATGAAATCGACATAAGTATTTCCTCTTTCTCCAGCTTCGTCTCTACTTCTTTTAAACTCCATCTCACACTCCCTGACTTTGCTCGTCTATCTATCAATTTTTCCCATCTTTATTTGTCCTACATATGACTTTCCGAAGCGTGGCAACCCTCGCATGCATCAAAATGATCGAAGAGTCCTGAATTTATTACAGTACACACACCACATAGTAATTAATCATGTGTCTGGATTGCGGCGAAAAAGACAAAGTTGAATGTAAGACGATCTCTTCACCAACTCCTGTTTGTCAGCAGAACAAAATGATAGAGAGAGAATCAACAAAGAGCAGACTAAGTAGAAAAATGCAGAGAGGTTGATATTGAACATGTTCACGGTCACATCGCGGCACTGGGGGCAACTATAAATAACTAAGGGCGTAGAGATCGTCGAAAAAGCAAAGAAATGTAGAAGGGTGCCAATAAAATCTGTTTACAATTTGCGTCACTTTGTCTTCAGAAATAGCCATACACATCGATTTTTTATGGCGTACTTGTTTTACTTGATTCTTTATCCCTATCTCTCTAGTTAATTCTTTTTTCTACTCCTTTTTATTTATTTTCGTTTAATTTATTCACTTCAGTTGAAATTACTTCTTTCATTCGTTCATCTTTTAATTGATTATTTTAGTTTTACATATAATTTTCTTTCTAAAAAATAAATTTCTTTTTTGGTTTTTCCTTCATTGTTTTTCCTTCATATGTTTTTTTTTTCTTAGTTATTCTTTCCGATGTTGTTTTACAATTATATTTATCTTTTTTTTATTTTCGGGTTATATGTCTTTTTTTCTTTTTGTTGATTCTCTTTCATTAAACATTATTCATCATCCTTTTTAAAAATTGATTTGACATTTAACAATCTTTACATTGAGAACCGTTTCTTCATTTCCATCTTTCTTTCTTCAGTCTCTTTTAGAAAGATGAAACAGATTTCATTTATTTCATGTTTTCCTTGATTTTCTCTTTCAATCAGTTTTGTCTCACATTTCATTATTTCTTTCGGTGAAGTTTCTGTATCACTTCCCTTGTTTAATTCTTTTTTAACCACTTAATGTCTTTTGTAAACGCTACATTTTCTCTTTCTATCAATCTTTTTTTCAGTGACAAACATTTTTCATTCATTGCAGATGATACAGTGATGATAGCAGACACGGAAAAGAAATCACAAGACCACCTACAGAAGGTAGCTGAAGAAGTTGACAAGAAAGGACTACAAATAAACTGCAAGAAAACCGAATGCATGGTCATCAGCAAAAAGGGCAGCCGAAAATTCCAAATACAGGTTTGGGATACTAAAATCAAGCAGGTACAAAAATTTAAATACCTGGTAAATGTTTTAACAGAAGACAGAATGTGCGACACAGAGATGCAAAAGCGAATTGGCATGGCGAAGGAAGCATTCCAGAAGTTGAATAAAGTATTAAGAAACAGAACAATTTTGCTAGAAACAAAGAAGGGAGTATTGGATTGCTACGTGATGTCAGTTTTTCAATATGGCAGTGAAGGCTGGAAAATATCATCGAAGATGGAGGGAAAACTTGAAGCAACTGAAATGTGGTTCTACAGAAGGATGCTACGAATATCATGGATCGAGCATGTAAGCAATGATGAGGTTTTGGAAAGGATGGAAACGTAATGGAAATTAATACTGAGAATCAGGAAACGACAGCTAAAGTTTCTGGGACATACAATGAGGAAGGACGTCTTGAAGAATCTGATATTAACAGGCCAGATAGAAGGAAAAGAAATAGGGGAAAGCATCGGATAACGTATATGAAGGACCTAATCAGGTGGATGATGGAACGAGGGTTGCTTGGTGTAACAGGAGAAAACGTGCTAAGAGCCACCATGGATAGGGAGATGTAGAAAGCCATGATCGCCTACGCCCTGAAAGGACAAGGCACATAAAAGACGAAGAAGAAGAATATGCTTATCGCTTTCTTCTTATTAAACCTTAGAAAATATATTTTATATACTTACACAGTTATTTTCAAATTCAGGCAAATTTATTTTTTATTGATGCCTGCCGATCAATCGGAGAGAAATATTTCAATATCAATGTTGATATCTATATCCCAGCGTTCGTGGGCCACTATTGGCTCATCACTACTTTATGATGAACACATAAGCTCACATAACTTTGTCTGAGGGCTGTGATACAGCGAAGCGGGCTTGTATGTGGATGACTAATATATATATATATATATATATATATAGTTAAATATAAAATACAAGAATATCTATTATGTTTAGACATGAGCCGTCCTAAACATCGTATTTTGCCTTTAAATTCAGGTAAGAATAAAGACAAAATTACCGGCTAACGGCTATATCACGTTGAATACACCGGTTCTCGCTCTCTCACCGAAGTTAAGCAACGTTAAGCCTGCTCAGTATTTAAATGCATGATCGCTTGGGAATGCCAGGTGTTGTAAGCGTTTAGTGACGGATGTGCGTTGTGGTGCAGTGGATATAGGCTCGGAAAGAGAAATCGGTGAGCTGAGTTCGAATTCCAGTTGAATACCCTGCATTCACTTAAGCACTGGTACCTTTGAAAAGGTATTAATCCGTCCCTTTCCTCCAGTTATGGGTTAAATAACAGGGTAGGACTTGGGGACCCTGTCCTTAAAAAAAAAAATTCCAATGAATCTTGATACTCGAAAAGAAAAAAAGTATTACTTGACACAAAACTTGTATAAAAAAACAACAATAAATTGTTGAAAGAAAAAGGTATTACAAGCAATAAATAAAAGTTTAGTTGGCATTAAATGATACGCCGAGTTTGATATGCCATAAAAACAAAGCAACCAACCAACCAACAAAAATTACCCAACATTTGGATATTTTTTTATTATGCTGGTTCTAAGATTTCGGCTCACATGAGCTATCTTCAGAGTAGTTACAGGAACATTAGCATAAAGACAACCATCAGCAAAGATATTATCTTGTGTTGACATAAAACTTTGACCTAATATTGTTCTATAACATCACACCACGTGAGAGGCCAAAATGTTAACAACAAAACCATACGTCTAAATGCAATGTAAATTGTCATGACTAGATTGAAATGTGATATTATTGAGTGTGAGTTTCTTTCATTTAACGTACTTGGCTCCAATATTTGAAGGTTCGTTTTTTATTTTTGTCTTTATTTTCACCTGAAATGAAAGCCAAATTACAATGTTTTCAACAGCTCATGACTAAACATAATAGACATTCATTATCTGTTATATTTAGTATTATATATATATATATATATATATATATATATATATATATATTGTGGATACGTTTGTCACTTAGCTAAGAAGTGTAACTTCAATCATGCTGACTTCGAAATTTTAATGAAAGTGTTATTTTGATGTATTCAAATTTCAGGATCTTTTTTCTTTTTCCTACCGAAAAGATTTAGACACATTAATTCTAGTAATATTTTATCTATATGCTGATATCGAGCAATTCATGATAAAAATCTGCTTACCTAAAATGCCTTTTTACCAATAAACTACTGCAAAAATAGCAATTTCGACACTAAGCGTCATTACAATTTAATAATATCTAAAGACCTTGAATAATTTCTTGCTATCTTCTAATAAATGGCGTTCCCAGAACTGTGTGTCTTTTGTTCCACATATAACAGCAGCTATAATGAAGCACTATAAGCTAGCTTGAGATTCAGTGTATGTCATTTCGCCGAAGTGCTAACAACTTTGTTTTTATAGCGTTAAGCATGTCTGATTTCAACCAAAGAAAGTGTATTTGCAGGAAATTTTACGGTACTATTTTATTCAAAAGGAATCTACAGCTGAAGCATACAAGAGTCTTGTTGAGACTTACAGTGACCATGCACTGTCGAAAACAACATGCAGAGATTGTTTTAGACGCTTCAAAAATAATATTTTTATGTTGAAGTTAAAGAACACTCTGGCGCACTGAAAAAGTTTGATGACGAAGAAATGGAGGCATTACTTCATAAAGACTTATTTCAGACACAATCTGAACTTGAAGAATCATTACGAGTTGATCACACAACAGTTTTGAAACTTTTTAAATCATTCGAAATGATTCAAAAGCAAGGACATAGGTACCGTAAGAGTTGAAACCGAGATCCGTCGAACGGCATCTTGTCTTATGTGAACAGCTGCATCAACGTCGGAAGAAAAGTGTTTGCCTATCCGTCGATACAAAGCGGATAGACTACAATAACCTTCATCATGAGGTAAGCCCGGCCATGAATCAATATCGGCGTCAAAGCTGAATATCCATGGTTCGAAGCTTCTGATCGGCATTTGATGGAATCAGCTGTATGTAATTTATTGTGAGTTGTTCAAACCGACTGAAGCAATCAATTACAATTAATGCGTCTGAGTCGAGCATTGAAGAAAAAACGGCCGCTATACTAGCAGAGACACGATAAAAGCATTTTGTATCATGGCAACACTAGGCTACATGTTGCAAAAAAGATAAAAGCATAGTCTTAAAGGTTTAAATTGGAAATTCTGTTATATATCGACAAACAACAAACACGCATATATATAAAAATATGAAGTTATATTTTTATTAATGACGATGAACCGTGTAGAATAGGGAACAGAGAATTGAGAGAGCGCGCTTCTAATGGGTTGACGGGAGTGTAGTCTTATCTGTTGTGTCTCTCTTCACCGGCCGATCTCTGTTGCTCCTCTACTGGTGAATCCGTGTGCCGAGGTCTTTTTATAATCTTCCAGAACCGGGACTTTTTCTTCCGGTTTTGCCTCGCCCACGCACGCCCCCGTAATTCTCAGAGACACCTGTTCTGTTTGCCTCTGTAGTTATTTCCGCTGCTGCCAGAAATAAGGTCAAACGACATCCGTTCCTTTCAACGACCGGAAACACCCTCGCTTGCATCAGCCTTCCTCGGGTGGGGCCAGATTGTTATATTACAGTACTACTCCACTTGCCGTATCCACCAGACATTATTACCCCTTGCTCCGATCGTTGAAACATGTACTGGCTGAGCAGCACTTTCAGTCTGATGAAGATGTCAAAAAATGAGTCGAATCGTGATTAGTCTCAAAAGACGTGTAGTTTTTCCGATTTTAAATTCAAATGCTGCAAAAAGATGGAGAAAGTAGTGGCTAGCAATTGACAATACATCTAGTGACATAGTTTTTTGACAAAAAAATTACTTTTCATGAACGATCAGCGAGAACTTTTTCAAGGTCTTAATATATATATAGTCATCCGCAGACAGTACGGTTATTTGCGTTTTATTCAGGACTGAATCCCGATTGAATTGGCTACCTCTGAGCTACGGGCGCTCGGTAGAAGGAAGCAAACTTTTTAGCGTGTATATTGTCATTATATACGCCCAATAGCTGAGAGTGTTCTAATTCATTGCTGAATTGAACGATATTCAGTGCCATTAAAAAGTTTATAATACATTACAAAAATGCTTTCAAAAATACAGTCACATTATTTTTTAACGCTCGTAGAACATCTATGTAGATATTCACTCAAAAAATCGGATTATTTTAAAATTAAAAAAATATCTAATAAAGAAAAACCTATACATAGCAACTTCAAAGTTTACAATACAATTCTTAATCACAACTGTTTTTTTTATAAAAATGTTCAAATTTTACTAGAATGTTCCAAATTAGGATGGAGGTGTTATTATTAATTTTATGAATACTATAGAAATGATTAAAATTATTGCGTCATTCTTTTTCTGCCTACCGTTATTAAACATTGACAAAATAGCAGAAATCAAAATAATTTATCAAGATCTCCATAAACATACTTTTGAAATTCATGAAAATTAACTAGTTTATAGTAAGATATCTAGTCAGTTAAAAGTGACATTGTGTTCAGTTGGTAAGATAAGTCGTCACTGGAATATGTGTCGCTCCATTCGTCAAAAAAATCCCTGGTCCTCCTAGAAAGGTAAAGGGACGATTTGCAAAATGATTAGCAAGAAACGTTGGCGAGAAGCCCCGAGTTATATTTAACGAACTTCAGCGTTGGACTAGAAGTAAGTGAAATAAGAGTAAGGATACAATTAGTTTTTCACTTCTTTTATATAACATTTTTCGAGCACTCAAAAAAAAACTTCTTGAGCAAAAACACGTTCTTGCTAGAATGGATTTTGCAAACGAACATTGTATCAAATCTAAAACACTTTGGGAAAATTTATTTTCATCAGACGAGACGAAAATTAAAATTTTAGCAGAAATTCTGTGGTAAGCTTGGAGAAAGAAAGTTACTGAATATTCACGGTAGAATACTATACCAACAGCAAAAGTTGGAGTTGGAGCAATCATGATCTGGGTTTGCTTTAGTACCCAAGGTGTTGAGAACAATGGAGTAATAGAAAGGAGGATGAATGGAGTATATTATAAAGATATTTTGGAAAGAGATTTACGCCAGAGTGCACAGAATGAAACTAAGCTGGGTCTTTCAACAAGAAAACGATCCTAAACATACTGCAATGCTTAGAAAATCATGGTTACATTCAAATAGAATAGACATTCAAAAATGACGAAAACAATCCCCAGAATGATACTGAGGATACTATCGACGAAAGATGTGAGAAACGAGAACATTTTAAAGAATGTTGTAACAATAATGATAGTATTTCCAGCACACATAATGCGAAAAGAAGTCTTGAAGAATGTAACATTCACAGAAAATACTGAAGTTAAACGGTTAGCGAGAAACAAGGGTAAGTGATGTAACAAGAGAAGTAAGTGGAAAGAATATGAAGTCGACAAATATTAATAATAGCTACAATGATATGAAGTTTTGGAAGAATATGACCAGCCTGGTTCTGGAGGTACTTCATCTCTTTGACGTCGATGACAATGTCGCTCCTGAAATTTTTATTATTTTGGCTTTTAGTAAATTTTATCTTTCCTTTATCTCTTCTAATTCCTGTTCTGCTATCAAATTACATCAGCTTGTTAGGAAGGTTAATCCCTGATTTCTTTTGTCTTTTTTGTCTTCAGTATGCCGTGTGAGTGTCAGTTTCTTTAAGGGCTCTTTCCTCGCTATGTATCGTCGAAATTTCAACTGCCCCTTCCAGATTTTAGAATTTGAGTGTCCTTTTTACTATCCATAAAGCACATTGAAGTATAACTTCGGATTAGAGTACTCTTTTTTTTCCGTTTTTATGGCATCTATAACTTCTTAGAAAAAGATAAAAGAAAAAGGATTATTTGATATTATTTCAGGCAAATACAAAATGAAAACATGCTAATAGTCTAAAAATGGGAGTTGAAAAATGTGTGCGTTATATCAAAAGTTGTCAGCGAATCTGAAGAATGAAAAGTTTGGCGTGATGTTTTATTTCAGAGTTTGCAAGCAACAGATATAATATATTACTGAAATTGCTTTGAAAAAGGCAATCGTTCAAAAGTTCAGATGTTTTCTCGTTGATATTTTATGTATTGACGTGTGGAGTGGTTTCGTTTGTGTGTCTTTACAGAAGTATATTTATATCGAGAGAGACACCAACGTTATTTGATAAATTTTATTACGTGTGTGTATACACTGCTTATCCGTTAAAATTTTTCTTCTCTGACTCCTTGCGACTGTCTTAGGGCGTATCGACTCCAACTGACACCATAATCGGTTGAAATTCGATCCCAGCCAGAAGCAAGTGGATGCGTCTAACCAGACTGAGGAGTGTGATACAGCAAAGCGATCTTAGATATAGATGACTAATATATATATATATATATATATATATATATATATAATGTGTGTAAATGCGTGTGTGTACATATATATATATATATATATATATATATAACTTCTTTCTTCTCTTTTTTTAATCAATTCACCCCAAGCAAGGCATTATACTGCCATTGTTGCGCAGGGGCTTACATAGTGGAAAGTGATGAGAAAAAGAGTTTCGTTATAGGAAATGTCAGAAGGAAGGTAGTAGACGGATGAGGATACCGAGAATGAGGATTACATGGAAAAAAACAGCTTGAGAAAATGAATGCGAGTTAGTGAGATATAAGATGTCTGTTGACCTTCCATTTAAATTCCTGGAGATTGTAGCTGTCGGAGAAGCAAGTATATGGAGGGAATTTCACAGGCAGGAAGTGCGTGAAAAAGTAGAAAATGCGGTTACATTTTATCGATTTCTCTGTAATAAGGTGAGACCTAGTGGCTAATACAGTAGCTCGTGTAAATTCATACTTAGAGGGCACCAGTTAACTAAGTTCATTGCAGTAGAAGTCGTAAAAGTATTTATAGAAGAGGCACAGAGAAACCACGTCACGCCAGTGAGATAGCGGCTGCAGCCTAGCTGCCAAGTCGGTATCGGTCACATTACAGATTCTCCGTTGGATTTTGTCAAAAACCCCGAGGTGAATAGCAGGGGCACCTGAACAGATGAGGCAGCAGTATTCAATACACGGCCGGATGGTAGATTTATATATGTGCATGATGGACTCAGATGGACAAACTTCCTGGCCCTGCACAGTGAACCGACCTTCTTAGCAGCGAATTTAGAAATGGATTTCATATTGTCATTCCACTTGTGTGTGCTAATGGGTGGGAGGCGTAGGAACGATTGACTATGATGATTAATAGATAAGACCTTTGTTTTGAAAGCATTAAAATTTACGAGCCATTTCTTACCCCAGTTCACCACGAACTGGAAGTCCTTCTCAAGCTCGGCAGCGATGTTTGCGTTGTCCATCTCAGCAGATGTTTGGTCAAAGCGAGAGGAAACGGTGGTGTCGTCAGCGTACAACCTACTTGGGATCTTATTACTTAGGGGAGATCGTTAATGTAGATCATAAAAAGCGTAATATCTAGAATAGTGGTTTGAGGGACACCCGCATTCGTATGGTAGCTTTGTTTTTGTATTTCTTTATGCATATAGATAGATAGATAGATAGATAGATAGATAGATAGATAGATTCTTGTAAATATATATGCAATTTGAAGAAATATATAAATATGAATATATATGTATATGTATAAAACTACTTTTCATTCATTATATATGTGTGTACATATATATATTATTTGTTTTGTCTGTTTATATCGCCCATGATATATATATATATATATATATATATATATATATATATATATATATATATTCGCTCTATTTTCTTCTGTTTGAATTTTGTATTAAACACTTTTTCGTTGTTTCATATATTTGGGAGCGATTTTTTTACTGTTTTCCTCTGTTGTTATATATATATATATATATATATATATATATATATGTTTGTGTGCATATATATATATATATATATATATAAAGAGAGAGAGAGAGAGGGAGGGAGATACATATATGAACACATGTATTCATACGCATATAAGAAGTCGATAGACAGAAATAGCGGCAAAGTTTAAATTTCCCATCTGTATTCATTAATAAAATATGCTATCCACCATTTAACAATGACTGAAGAGGTTTTTAATTTAATTTATTTTACTTTATTCTATTTTATTCATTATTACTAAATACGTTTTACTTCTTCCAATAGCACATCCTTCTTCCATTTTAATTTACTTTAGAATGATTAAAAGATAGCTCTGTTTTTTAGATTATTCATAAGCGTTTTATAAAGGAGGTCGGAGGAAACTGTTAGAACTGCTATCTAACAGTTTCATATTTGGAAAGGATACTACAATTTATCTAAAATCTATACTACCAACCAACAGAAAGAAAAGAACGTCTACAGTTAATAGAGGAGGAAAGTGACAAAACATCAATTGAAAGAAGAAAAAAATATATGGTTGTCAACAATAGGCTCGGCCCAACATATAAATTACAAATCAGGGATCCAGAAATAAACCAAGTACAACAATTTAAGTATTTGAAAATTGTTTTAACAAAGGACAGAATGAGCACCTTTGATATCCGAAGGGTCATTTGAATAGCGAAAGATGCTTTCCAATGATAAGCAAAGTATTAAGAAATATGAAGATTTTCCTTAGAAACGAGAACTAGTGAAATGTTATTCAGTATTCATCTTTTTTTTGGCAGTGAATGATGGGAAATCACCTCACAGTTTAAGAAGAGAATAAAAATTAAAGAAATGTTGTTCAACAAAAAAAATGTTAACAATTCGTGAGCTGAATATGTAACAATGAAACCAGACAGAAAATTGAATAAGGTCGCTTTTTCTTAACATAAGAAAGATACAGTTGAAAAGAGTACATAATAAAGAAAAGGAGAATTGGAAAAATTGACATTGACAGGGGTTATTGAATACAAGGACAAAAGAGTGAATAACCTCCAAAATGACCTTGTGAAATGGTTAGCAGATTAGGATTTAGGGAAGATAGCAATAATACAAGATTTACTACAAAAGACTGCATATTAAGGCGAACCATAATCGCCAATGACCTGAAGAAGACTTGCAATTGCTTTGGCAGATGAGTGCCGTTTGTGTGCAAAAGGCAAAATAATAGCTTATCTATGAGAATAACTAATGTATTTTCATGCGGAGAAAGCGAAATATTTTACAATCAGAATAATTTCTATATCAATATATTTCTATAAACGTAACTTAAATAAGATGGTGTGATGAAAAGTTCATAGGCAGACGATGAATGGGGTAATTGAGGTGGTGTAATGGTTAGCAAGCTTGTTTCGCAAAATTGAGTAGTGAGTTCGGTTATCTCTGGGTGTCCCATACTTTCGGCCTTGTGCCACATCTAAGCTATGCTTAGAAAATCAATATAGGCTGACGACGATGAACTCATACTAGAGCTGTGAAATCTTGTATGAATTAATGTAAAGCATTCTTCTTAATAATCGCATTGTTTATTTCCATATCAACTGATATATCCAATGTCCAAAAATGACTACATACCGTTGGACAAACAAGGCATCAACAACAAGTATAACGTCAAAATCATTATGATATTTCGTTTCCAGATAATTAATTTCATTATTGGGAAGAGAATATAGTAAAAATTAAAAGAATAGTTCAAACTACAGTCACACATAGTATCCATTGAAACCAAGGATTTCTATACCGGAACATTGTCCGGATTAAACAAAACCCCTTTTTTCTGTTTTCTTGGGTGATTCGTCTTGATAGCGTTTCGTAAATACTTCAGCAAGATGGCATATTTTGAAGATAGTTAATAAACACAATGATATTTGCATCTGACAAAACTGAGACCATCACTTCTTTGGAGACAAGTGAAGAAGGATGTTTTTAAAGCATGGATTTTTTTCTTTATCTCTACCTCAAAGTAATGAAGCCAACACTAATCTTTAGTTAAGAAAACGTTCAATGAATGTAACTGAATCTGCCTTTTTTTTACCGTGAAATGATCAGTCTCTACGCTTTTGGTCAGAATTATTTTTATTGTGTAGAATGTTCCCAAAATCTCACTGGATATTTGATTTATAGCTAATCGCTTGTCATCTATCTTCGTGTGGTGAACATGATTAATTTTTTCTTCGGTGCTGGTAACCGAAATGTGTCTAGACATTGAATCACATTCAAGACTCTTCTTTATTCTCCTAAATTCAGCTGACGAGTTCGAGCAGTTCATAAATCTGGGTAGCAAACATATCAGCATAAATGTTCTTGATGGCTAAGATTTTTCTGCTGGAATTAATAACACGACGATATCAAATTTTCCAGTGAAGTCTTTACAAAAGAAGCAATGCAGAAGAATAATAAGAATAATTTAAATGAATGTATGGAAGATTTTACAGCTCTAGTGTCACTGTTTCATTTTCAGTCTCTGAAGTCTTCAGCCCACCTTCGTACATTAAGAATGTATATTATTCTTTGTTTCAAAAAATGGTTAAACTTTGTCCTCACAGGCTGGCATTTCATTTTTGAGCATACATCTCTGCTAGAGAGGCTAGAGAATCCTTGGTTGTTAAATTTCTTTAAACTCCACTCTGCCAACATGTGGTTTATACGACATATTTTGTTAAGAAGCTATTGGTTACTTTTTTCTGGTGGGGACAATATAATTTATCGTAATCAGCATTTTGAACTAGGCTAGTAAGGTCAAACCTTTGAACAACATATTACAAGCTCGTACATCAATTGAATTGAGCAGTTTCGTCAATCCATTTCACTCACAAGGATTTGCTTGAACTGTGCGTCATTTTCATGAATTTTCCACGAGATTGTCTCCCTAGGCCAGTTTTTCTGACGATCATCTTCCTCACAACGTCCGAGCATTGAATACTGTCGGCATAATTGATCTGGTTTTCCTGCGATTCATCTCGTGTTTCTCGACAAAATCCAAAGAAAAAACTGGCAATGTATTCGGTCTTTTCTTAGAATCTCGATTCTAGTCAGTTTTTCACCGACGTGACGTGGTTTCCCACTGTTTCTTCTACAAAAATGTTTACCTCAACTGCTCTGACTAGATTTTCCCTTATTCACCGATCACATGAATTAAGCGGGCTACCAGATTGGCATCTAAGTCCCATCTTTTTGCCGTTAAAATAGTTAAATGTGAAAAGCCTCTTCTACTCCAATCGTTACTTTTCTCTCATTTTCCCCTGTGGAATTCTCTTGCGTTTACTTGATTCTTTGATAGCTACAATCTCAAAAACTAAATTAAACATGAATTGTCATATTCTAAATTGTTGAATCCCGTGAATCTTTCGTTATTTCTTTAATATCACCTGTATCCAGTCTTTTCTCCCTCTTTAACCCCCTGCACGCCAATGGTGGTCGCACTTTGTTTGGGGGTAAAATGATTAAAACAAAATCAAAGATTTACTAATATAAATCTATAATATGTGATATTAATGTAATGTTTGCTAACGATAACGTTCTAACATCGCATCCACGTCTCAGTCCCATGTAAACAGATAGATAGATAGATAGATAGATAGATAGATAGATAGATAGATAGATAGATAGATAGATAGATAAAAATTAAAATAATTTAATAATTGTTTTATTTTGTTTGTTTTTTTAGCATTTATAAGAATTTAATCGGGGTATATAAGAATGATCATGAAACTCTTGCAAATGTGTTAATCTCTACAGTGTATATTACGGGTACTTTCGCTTGACTATACTCTGTACACGTTGTTATCAATGATATGCAGTCTTTTAATATCAAGAGAATAAATGTCAGGGTTAAAAGTAGATTTAACTTTATTTTCCGAGTTGTCTAAACTGAAACGTCTACCAGCAATGTTGACAAATCTTCATATTATATTGTTACTGCAACGAAGTCTGATTCAATTTCTACTTCCTTGTGGAAAAAATGTATCAACCTAAATTACATAATAAAAATATTCTCTCTAAGATGGTATTGATCAGTACTGCTAGAATGTCATATGATTTTCTTGTTTGCTTTCATTGATAACCCGATTTCAATGATCAAACGTCTAAATGGTTTGATGCTTGTGCTGTCTGAACATCTCAGATCAAGTAATTTTCAATAAATTGTTCTCAAGTCATATATTCACTTTTGTAGTTTTAATCACTGTGTATCGGTCAGTGTGTTTACTGACCTTCGTCGAGTATTTGCCTCATCCGGTTCTCTTCAAAGACATTTGAAGAGAAATCTTTGATTCGTTCATACTTCTTTCATTTGTTTCATTCTACAAGATTGCGATGATACTGGAAACAAACTTTCAATAATAATTTGTAATTTTTCACTCGTAAAACTTATATTTAGAGAGTGTAAAAATTATTATTATTATTATTATTATAACTATTATTATTATTATTATTACTGTTGTTGTTGTTGTTGTTGTTGTTGTTGTAGTTGTTCTGTCATTTTCATTATAATTTCACTTCTGCTATGGTCACAGTATCTACCAAATCTGCGAGAAAAACCTAAGGCGGGTAGTAGTGTGTTGTTATGGCTAATTTTCATTTCTTTTTTCTTTCTCTCATAAGATCACTAGCGTTACACTATTTACATTGTTCGGACTCTTGTCCTCATCCTTACTGCCATTTTTACGACTTTTGTAAAAGTATAAAAGGGGAGATCAGAACCCATCACTCGGTAAAGGTGCAATTATACTGTTTCTCATTAAACACTATATTGTGATCATCGGATATATCGCCGACAAAGTAGTGTTAAAATAATATCAAGGGAAAGCACTTGTTTCACATCTACAAGAAGGTGTACGACGACATTTACTGCAAAGTCAATATCCACTGATCCTGGTCCTAGAAAACCACATTTTCTACCTGTATATCGTAGCAGTATGTTTGTTCAAAGCAAATCATATTACCCTGCTATCCATTCAATCTGATTCATTCCACAAACTGCAACCTCTTGAATTTGTGATGCATGTTAAAATACACGTGAATAATACGACTCATTATTGGATGTGAGAAATCCAGGAAGACTAATGTTAATACGGGATGCGATGGGTAAGATGTCGTCATTTTTAATTGCGAGCATGCGCGTTGTTTGTTTTTGATTTCGTCCTCAGCCAGCTATAGTAGTGTCAATTGGCTTTCCGTCTGTGATAAAAGGAGGATCATGACGCACTTCACTCAGCCAGAAATTTGGAAACAGGATGCTGCACTGCTTAACATTCATTAACTTTTCTTTCTGGAACGGTCTACATATTTTACCACCGCTGCTTGGCTGTTTTCACTATACTTAATGTTATGTCTGGCTTAAAGATTATGTTATTCCCAAACAAAAATGAATTATTGGATGAAAGAACAGAAATTATGACTAAATGTAACCATACCATAAAATATCTATTAGGTTTATACAACGCTATAATTTCATCTAATTTTAAAATTTGCGCGTTCAATAATACTCCGTTATGTGAACGTTCAGAAAGTCTTTGTTACGTGACTCTTCTTTAAAAAATAGTAAAATCAGTTATTGCAAATTGCTTGAAGACACCACATGGTAGAAACATCATCGTGTAATAACTAATTTAAAAATGAAGAATATTCAAAAGTTCTACAATATGATTGTATTGAACACTTTGATACAACTGTGTACTGATCTAATTTTATAATGAGCAAAAACTAAGTAATTAAATAATCAATATATATATATATATATATAGATATAGATATAGATATATATACATATATATATATATATATATATTTAAATATATTTTTATATTTATGCTTGATGCATGTGACATACTGTTATAAAGGCATAATATTCTGAATGTTTTGCATTCAATGCATTTCAAAGTACATTCAATAAATGTCTAACATATTTGTGTATGCACCAGTCTTTCTGTTATGATACCTCTCTATAGGAATGGACTCTTCCTCAGTCAGTAAAATACTAAACTGAGTGATTCCGGGGAGACAGTCGGGATGCTGCCTAAAGGCCGTCGTGAAACAGTCGAAACGCTGCGTAATTATACAATTCGGACGTACACTTCTATCTGCTGATTACTATTATACTTACTTGTATATATTTTCTATTGTTCTAATACACCATTTGAACCTACCTTCTCGTTTCCGTGTTATTCTTCCTGACACTAACAGGCCACAAAAACTTGGCGACGAAGGTTCGCCACAACACTTTCCTACAAATATTTTCATGCCAACGACTCTGATGAGCCTTTTTCCTTGTTCCCTGACTTCTTGTGCCCTATTCTTTCAGGACGTAGGCGATCATGGCTTTTCACGTCTTTCCTATCCCTGGTGGCTCTTAATAGGTTTTCCCCTGTTACTTCATGCAACTTTGATCCACCTAATCAGGCCCTTCAAATATGTTATCCGCTGCCTTCCTCTGTCGCTTTCTCCTTCTATCTGGCCTGTCAGGAACAGGTTCTCCAAGCCCTCCTTCCTCATTGCATGTCCCAGGAACTTCAGCTGTGTTTTCTTAATGCTCACTATTAGTTTTTTTTTCAATGCCTTTCTTTCCAAAACCTCATCATTGCTCACATGTTCGGCCCAGTCCATCCTTCTGTAAAACCACATTTCCGCTGCTTGAAGTTTTTTTCCTCAACTTCGATGATACTGTCCAGCATTCACTGCCGTATTGAAAAACTGACATCACATAGTAATCTAGCACTCTCTTCTTTGTTTCTAGGGAAATGTTTATGTGTCTTAGTACTTTACTCAGCTTCTGGAACGCGTCCTTCGTCATGCCAATTCACCTTCGGATCTCTGTGTCGCACTATCCATCAGCTGTTATAACACTTCGTAGGTATTTAAATTTTTGTATTAGCTTGATTCTAGTAGACCATACTTGTATTTGGAATTTTGGGTTGTTACATGAATTAAAGCGTGCTACTGTATTGGTATCTTTTACTGTTGAAATAGAGAAACGCAACAGCCACTTCTACTCAAACATTTTATTTTCCTGTGCTTCTCGCCTGTGGAATTCCTTTTAGTTTCATTGCTTCCCTGACACCTCCAATCTTCAAAAATTCAGAGGTCACATTAATAACCACCTTTTGTCTTTTCGAATCCCGTTTATCTTTAAATTAATCCTCCCTATTCACAGTCATCTATTTTTCTTTCATTCTTTATAACCCTCTACGTACTATCGGCATTTATAAAAATATGTTTATCTAACAGCTTTCTTGATAAATTATTACGTTAAATATCCATATTACCAAAAAAGAAAAAAATAACTGCCTTTTTGGCGGCAAAGTTCAATGGAAATGAGGCCGGATGTAACTAAACACAAACACATTTGCACTGAAATATTCATTTCTTCATAAACGTTAATCGTAATCGACAATCGATGAGCTATCGAAATATATTTTCTGCTTTAAAGATCTATCTATAATTGATTGTTTTTAGAACAAACTCAAGCTAATCTGAAATGCGTTCTAATCTCTTGTCAACTTTTCGTTGAAAAATTGTTCGTGTTTTTAAATTCATTTTACTGAAGTCTTTTTTTTTACTTTTAATTTAAAGTTGAAGAGATTCAGGATTAACAAACACTATAATTGCATCAAAAGACATTTCTTTTTTCATTTTGTCCTGCAAACATTTAAAATTTCATTACGCTCGTATTTTATACTATTCAACAACAAAAGCAAATACACATTCTATTAAGATTTACAGCCATTAAATGCACTACCATTAATAGAAGACCCTGTGTTTGTTTACCTCGGCTAATTTCTAAAGATGTATCTGAGGTTAAAATATATTCGGCATTATTCAGTAATGCTGAGGACTGTTTTAATGCGAAGAATTCTACAACATTTAAGTGTTCAACAATAATCTGGAGCTTTGCCCAGTAATTAAAATCGATTTTTACTTATGGCGCTGATAAGGAGCTCTTTCAATGAAGACGAAAATTCAGACTTTTCATATTTTATTTTAACTTTTAGACGTCCGGTTTTAAATCTTTGCGATAAACAAGTCTTTCCACGTAATCTTCACCGCTTTAAATAAGATTTTTTAAAAGATAAAAAGACATAAGCAAATTTAATCATATCTTAAGATTCTAGCATATTTTCGACCATTTTCTCAAAACAATACTTTAAATTTAATGAATTATTCTGTCATTTGAGAATCCGTTTCTTATTAATCGAGTCTCATACGCCAAGATAAAGTCCAGTTATAAAACCTGATAAAATTGTACTGAACACTGTATATTTACATTATGAATAATAATCTTACGAATTTAGATGTTATACATACATTGAGTTTTGTTACTGTTTGATACGTTGGTTTAATTTTACTTAAAATCAAAAACTAAAACAAACAATTTTTAGCAAACACTTTATTTTTAGCATGTCAGTATAATTATATGTATAGTAGCGATGTAAAAGTTGATCATCTCTATTTTGACATAAAAAAGAAATTACTGATGTCTTGAAAGGCCCTTGACTGTTACTTGACCGTCTGTTACTGAAAATAGTTTAAGTCAAAAGATAAGATAATACGATAGCCAGTTGCAGTTCGACTGACCACAGCGGACAACACAATTTCTATGTATCATAGATATGAACATACGGTAAAATAACAGTTGTGTATTTTGTCCCTCTTGGAGGTTTACAAGTAAGAATTTCTTTTCATTTAGCACCCGTTTTTAATATTTCTGTTTTAATTTCTGTGTGTGTTAAAATTTGTGACATGTTATACCTTAGCAGGAATTATATTTTAAACGTAAATGTTGTACATAAAATATTTTCGTGTATAATTCTGAATTTTGGAATTCCCTTTATTTTTCTCATAATCTTCTGATCCTTCCTCCCGTCATCAAAGTTTTAGTATATTACCAGTATCTGAATTCTTGTAGTGAAACTTTCAGAATGGAGAACGCAATATAATTCCTCCCTTTTTAAAAGCACCCAATTAAATATTTCGGTTTGTAAACATCGCAGGAGATTTTTCATATTATACCCCGTGCTAAGGCTAAATACACCTAACAACATATATCATGTAATGTAAAGTTTTGTTTTTTAAATATCTCAATAAAGAAAATGGTAAAAATGTTAATCCGAAGAATTTCACACGCACTCATATACATAGGTAAACAGTGACAATCCATTTGAGCTCCCTCACTCTCCCACATAAATGCACATGCAAGCACTCCCTGACATATATATATATATATAGTCATCCGCAGACAGATCTGTTTTGCTGTATCACAGCTCATCACTACGGTTAAACTCCGATTGCCTTTAACCCAGGATTGAAAGCCGACCGAATAGGCGTCAATCGGCGATTCTAACTCTGGGCTATGGGCGCTCGGTAGAAGAAGGTAGACTTTTTAGCATGTATATTATCATTTTACACGACCAATAGCAAGAGTGATCTAATTCAATTACTGAATGAGCGATGCGTACATGCCAGAGTAGCTACGGTTTTTCCAAATTCTACCATTCTTCCAGAGTGTGAGAGCGTAAATAGTCATCATTGTTTAATACTTGGTTTTTGGTCATAATAGGGTTAGACCAGTGTACATTTGTACTGAAAACTGTTCAATACAATTATACTGAAGAACATTTGAATATTTTCCATTTGTAAACGAGTTTTACGCCACGTAGATTTCTACAAGTTGTGTCTTCAGGCGATTTTTAATAACTGATCGTTTACAGTTTTTCTTTTTAAGAACGCTCATGTAACGGTGTTTTTTTTTCTTTCTTTTTTTTTTGAATGCTCACGTGGCAGGGAATTTTTGAACGCGCAATTTTTAAAATGAAAACGAATTACGACGTTTTCATCCAAGGTTGTATGAACCTAAAAGGTATTATACTAAAAGATACCTCTTAGGTTTATACAACCATGGATGAAAACGCCATAATTCCTTTTAATTTCACAAATTGTGACGTGGAAATTTCTATGTCTATGCTGTTACCATATCTAGTAGGATGATTCTGCTATTCTTTTTGAGGTTTTCGAGAAAATCTAATGAAAGGTCTGCAATGTAGATGATCTTGATTTGGCTTCTCGCCTTCAGTCACTCTCCCACCGAAGGGAAGTCGCCCCCCTCTGCCTTTTCCACAAATATTTTCAAGACTTCTGCTGTGAGAAACTTCTTTTCTTGGTGCCCTGACTACTTGAATTAATTCGTGTAACTAGATTGCCATCATGGTACCACTCTTTTACCATGAAATGGAACAAGCATTGCTATTCCAACAGTTTTTTTCTTAAACTCCTTTCGGTAAACTTGCTTCCCTGATAGCTACAATCTCCACTAATTTAAATGAAACGTCATATGCCACTTATACCTCCTAAATATCGCCTACCCCACAAAATCCCATCAACCTACCATCTTTTCTTCGGTATACTTATTGCCCTGTTTTTCACTCTGTGTAATCCCGAACGCACCAGTGGCAGTCCTGCCTTACTTGGACTGAAATGATAAAAATATTATTTTTTCTGTCTCTCTCTCTCTCTCTCTTTATATATATATATATATATATATATATATATAAACTTATTTATAAATGAAACTTTGTCTCTGTGTGTGTGTCTATGTGTGTGTGTATCCGTTAGCTATAGACTCCGAAACGGCTGAACCGATTTTCTTGAAAATTTACACAGTTGCATTATAAGTGCCTGCGGGTGTTCTTAGCCAGGTTTTGTGTCGAGGAACCCCAGATGAATATCGAAAATCGATAATCGAAAAAATGGTGTTATAGAAGGAGTGGTAAGATTTTAATCAAATTTCGTACACTCATAAACAAAGACATAAGAAACGATATTCAGAAGTTTCAAGGTTGCAGTCCTTACAATAGTGCCGAAAATTTGATATCGATAGCAGGAAATCAAAATTTGACTTACATTCATTCATTTTTCTTTCAGTCGATGGTTTCGCTTTAACTGGAAACAACTATTGCTTTTTAGTCTTTCGTGCCAACGTCCAAAGAGTCTGAGGTCCAGGAACATGGATTAGTTTTAAAGCTTTCATTACACCCGAGCAACGCCGGGCTATACGGCCAGCATATATATATATATATATATATATATATATATATATGTCCAGATAAAGAGGGACCAAAGTTTTACGATTTTGAGTTCCCTGGCATTTACGTTTTTATAAAAAGTGCTCAATACAATAAATATTGCCGAGCATTATATAATCAAATAATTATGAATTAAAACTACATTGCGACATGGTAGTTTCTATTTTACATTTCCTGATGACGAGCGAGATATCTCGAAACATAGTAATTTCCATGTCGCCATGTATTTTAATTCATAATTTTATATATTGTGGCGAAATCTTCGTTGCCAAGTTGTTGTGGCCTGTCTGAGCCAGAAAGAAAGACATGGAAACAAGAAGGTAAATATGGTAAAATGCATTAGTCCAAGGAAGTGGCTCCGGTCAAATACTTTGATATGCAATACTTTGGTCACTGTTAAGTAAGTATTTTAAGTAAACTCTTGTATAACTTTGCAAAGCATTTAAACACATGTATAAATGTAGTATACTTGTGAACAACAAGCTTAATTACTGATTGATATTTTGTTAATATATCCATTTGAAATATATACGAAATTTTAATTCTTTATTTGATTTTAGCTGATTTCTTTATTTAGCTTTATGACTAAGTAAATATTTTATGTATCACTCACTCTTTTTGACTGGCTACATAGCGTAGAAATGCGTCAGATATGTCCTTTGTGGGGGAATATTGCTTGAACCATTATTTTATATGATAATTCACTTTACGTGAGGAGACATATCTTTATCTTGGGAAGGAAATTTATTTTCTTCTGATTCAGTTTCTGAACTTGAGTTCAGCTACCAAGCCAATAGTGTTTTTCTTTCTTAGTATGCGATCTTTAATCAAAAGGTCAAAAATAAATTAAAATACAAAAAAATACATTTCTGATTAAAAACAAAGTTCAAAAACGAGAAAGATAAACAAGTGAACTTTTTCTTGTTTTATTTTTATTTTTTCAGTTTGTAGAATTTACGTTTCCGAAGTTATTAAATATCCAAAAGAAACTGGCACATTGTGAACGCCCTCAGTGACGTATAAGAGGTTGGGTTATCAGATAATGCAGAAGATTTAAGGACAATCAGTGTTTATCCACTGATCATAACTCTAGAAAAATGTTCCAAGGGTAATTAAAAAAAATATTCATTTAATTTTTTGATTCTTACCAATAAGCATAAAACTTAATCTATGTTTTATATATATATATATATATATATATATACTATAGCCATCCGCAGACAGATCTGTTTCGCTGTATTACAGCTCATCAGTACGGCTTAGACTCCGTTCGCTTCCTAAGTGTGTGTGTGATTGTATATGTGCGTGTATTTGTGTGTGCGTATGTATGTATTTGTGAATGCGTGTATAAGTGAAGGGAATATTAATATTAAATATAAATTGAGAAAAACATCAAATTACAGTGTAAAAAAGCAACAATACAGTTCATAAAATATAAACAACTAGCAGTATAACCCGGCGTTGCTCGGGTGTAATGAAAGCTTTAAAACTAATGCATGGTCCTGAAGCTCAGACTCAGCCTAAAGAATATTTGTGTGAATTTTGGTGAGAATCAGATAAAAATTGTGGATTTGTATAAAGGATATACAGACAGATAAACAGACACACACACACAACATCTTGCCTTTTATATATATATATTATCGACTTTCTGCACTATTGTGAGAACTGCAACCTTGAAACATCTGACTATCATTTCTTATGTCTTTGTCTATGCGTGTATCAAATTTGATTAAAATCGGACCACTCCTTCTCTAACCTGATTTTTTCGGTTATCGATTTTCGATGTTTATCGGGGGTACCTCGACACAAAACTTAGCTAAGAATACTCGCAGCCACCTATAATACAACTGTGTAAATTCTCAAGAAAATCGGTTCAGCCGATTCAGAGTCTATAGGTAAGAATACACACACACAAACAAAGTTCTATTTAAAATAAGTTTAGATTAAAATGATTAAGTGCATAACATAATAACTACGGCTATTATAGGACACTATTTTCAGCCTGAGACAGAAAATGATAGGGAATGAGGAAGATACCTACAAATACATATATATATATATATATATATATATATATATACTGAGGATATCATTTACGAATAAAACTGTCTGTGGTGTCTCTCTATTAATTTCAACTTCTTCAGAGTTCTTAATATTATTAATTTATCTTTTTATTATCTATTCTACTGTTTGAATACTCAATATTATTTTCCACTGAATAATGTTTTTTCAATTCTCATATATTTCTTTTATGAATACGGAATAATGAAATTATTATTTTATTAATATCAGAAAAATTTAGGGTCTATTCCATTAATTATTTTTGAAAATTTGTTTTGGTGAAGATGGCAATATGCACTTTACTAAATATGAATGTGTATTTTCGTGCATGAAGATGTTTATTTTTTATTTTTCTGACATGTACCAACAATTTTTTTTATCTGGATGCCATAATCAGTTTTTAAAGAGACCTATAATCTTACTTCTTATATTTCTAAACCGAAATATTCTTCCACCTCTCCCCTGTTGTTTTTGAAGTCGTTTTTACTAACTGTTTCTCTGACGGAAAACTCTATATCCCTTCAATGAAACCCATTCAATGCAGTGCTATATTTACCACTAATCACTGCCGCAGAGAAATCAGTTTTCATGTACTACTTTACCCAATATACGTATATCGATTTGTACTTATTAAAAAATGCTATGATTACTTGCACATGTTCTTAAAATTTTCGATTTTTACGTTCTATTTATATTCACAAGTGCCAGCTTTTAAATCATTTCTAGCTGGTCAATCCCCTTTTCTTCATTATTGATTTTTAATTTTTTTTTAAATTCTCTTTTCGTAATATTACCTGAATAATTTTCTTGTTCATTCTTGTCACTTATTTATTTATTTTTTATTGTTTCATGACTAGAATTTCACTTTTTCACAATTTTCAATGTCGTGTTTCCGACCCTCAATACCTTCAAATTTTCTGTCCTGTTTTGAGTTTTATATCTTTCCTATGAACTACTTCAACTTTTATGAAAAATTAAAAATAAATATCAGTAATTAAGCTGTACTGGGGATAGTTTCACCTAACACAGTAACTTACTATAAAACCAAAACATTAACGTAAAAGAACAATATATTTCTGGTCGTTTCGACTTTTTCATACGAAAAAAACTTTTCACTTGCACCCAATGGTGTATAGGGCAGCGTCTTGGCTGTTTCTGTAACAAACTGTTGTTAGCTTAGACGTGACACATGACCGAAAGTAGGGGTTACCTAGTGAAGATCAAACTCACTACTCAGTTATAATGTTTCTGGCGAGAGAAGCTTGCTAACCATTACACCACGCCGAGGTGCCCTTTTCATATGAATAACTTGAATAAAATCAGACATATAACACAATATCTCAACAGTAAATGGTATACAACAACTTTTTCAGATCACTGGTTAAAATGGCTTTGAACGAGTGTGGCATGTAATGTCTCTGCGGAGATCGTTCTGCTTCGAACTTCCTGGTCAGGCATCACAGGATTGAATTAGTCAGTTAAGTGCCATACGTGACACACACTTAGATGACAATGTCTCGAAGGAGACTTGACTAACTGGGCAGAATATTTTTCTTCAAAGCTTGTCATTACTTTTTGCAATAGACTGGTTCCCAACCAAGGCTATTCAACCCAACCTTTTCTAATATTTAACCCATTACTGGAGGAAGAAGCGACGGATTAATACCTTTCCCAAGGCTATTTGCGAGTAAGTGAATGTAACACATTTTACTGTAATTCGAACTCAGCTTTTTGATTTCTCGTTCCATTGCAGCACAACAAACAAATTAGTACATCATATAACATCATATAACAGAAACGACAACAATTGAGGACATTGAACAACAGAAACAATTAAAATGGATAACACACGAAAATCAAATAATAACATATGTTGAAATTCCACACAAATTCACACAAAAGGATAGAAAGCAAAACTTTATCAATACTGGAATGATCAATAACTTTTATTCGACTTTGGAAACTTTTTTCCTGAAAAATCATTTTAAGGGAATGATTTCATGATAACCGACAGTAGCACTGCCTGCTACATCACTGAATTTCGAATGTTTCCTCAGAAGGAAATGTCTAATATTCACAAAGTGATGAACAATCAACGCGTTACATAATCAAATGCGATGCCACGAAGTTTGTTACTGCAAATATTTATTATAAAATTAGATGTCATAAAATGAATATCACATGGCATATTTACCATACAAAAATCAACATATTCTGAGAATTTCACCAAATGTAATTAGTCAATATTAATTTTATTGACATGATTAAAATCTGACATTTAGTTAACAGTACGTACTTCGCAAAATATCACTTTTATATTTACCATATTTTTTCACAGCAATAGTAAACTAGTTTATTTCGGATACCAGTTTTATTGTACCAAATTTTGAAGAGATTATATTTGTAATATATGAACACTTTAATTTTACAAATTTTTATGTACATTAGTGGGCTATGAAAATCATCAAGTAAAGCAAGGATACTTTCTGAGAATTTTGTTTTAAAACGATGCTCCACTTGATATCCTACAGAAGATAAATTGATCCGTACACTTAAGAAAACAGGATCAATAATCAATATGTACAAATGATACTTCACATATTGATTAAGGGAATCAACGCATGAACAACTACACTGATCAGAACAGACATATATGCGTGTGGTGTGGGTGGTGATTTAAGTGGGCGAGTTTACATTTAATTGATATATATATATACATATGTGTGTGTGTGCGTGTGTGTGTGTGTGTGTGTTCGTACATACATATGTTGATATACATATAAGACTTTTCAAATAAATACTAAAGTTACCTTTTTATACTCATGGTTTGCTGCTTAAAGAATTGTATTCTAATCAAGTGATTTGAACGGAATATTACTTAACTCATGTTGATAGACTTTATGTATTATTCATAATAAATTTTGTAAATTTGATATGTTATCTTTTGTTTGCATATACCAGGATATTACTATAATATTACTATATTATTAATGCTGGTAGACTTCATTAATGCACCTGCGTCGATATATTCTGGCAGGATATTACATATTTCAGATAATTATATTCATAGTATACCATACCCTAAAACTTATGTGTTGTGTAGTAGTTTTCGTACTGAAAGTTATAATCGTGCTATGTTGGTTGCTAATTGACTTAACGTACCCTAAATGTTAGGAACTTGGTAATCTTCCACTGAAAGCTTTCTCTTTAGTATTCGGCTAACTGCCGACTAATATCAATCGCCTAGAAGTTCTCAACTTCAATAGAACTTTAAAGAACTCTCTAGAACTTCTAGAACTCCTAAGAACTTCCCAAGAACTTCTCGAGTTTATTTCCCGTTAATATAGGGGGGAGAGAGAGAGAGAGAGAGAGAGAGAGAGTCCATTGTCTGATGAATAGGTGTGTTTCAACATAACATTATGATATAAACATGATATTAGAAATATACATAACAAACATAGAAATATACATATTTATAAGCTTATAACTATATATATTTAATATAATTATACTTATATTTCTATTATGGCATTATATTACTTTTTTGATGTTGGTAAACTTATTTGTTGTTAAAAGACAGTATTCTTCCTCTCCGTTCTTATTCTCTCATCCATTTATACACGCTAGTTAGGCTAATCGCTCGAGGTTTTCTTCTGCACCTCTTGTTTGCAATTAGACTTGTGAATGTACATTCCACTTTTTGTGATTATATTTCTGAGAAATGTCAATTATGCCTATTTTTGGTTCCGATTTTCATTTTCTTTGTTCATTACTTTCGTCCATCGTATTCTCGATAACTTACGGGTGAACCATATATCTATTGCCTCACGTACCGTTTATCTGCAATAAAATAGTTCAGCATTCAACGCTCAATATGCAGATTTATATCGTACAAGTAGGCTTTTGTCGTCAAACATGACAGCAAAATTTCTATATCGATATGCCGTCTAAAATGACAGTAATATATATATATATATATATATATATATATATATATATATATATATTTTGATGTACCTACTGTTGAGTATCTTGTATTAAGACATAGAAAATAAAATAATTCAAACCCTTGAGATAGAAGAGAAATATTATATATATATATATATATATATATATATATTATTCACAATTCTAGGATATAATCATTGCAAAAAAAAATAATAAGGTACCGTTAAATAGCAAACAAGCGGCAAGAACATTCATAACTAATAGTACAATTTCATAAAAAGTAGTAAAGTGAATGAACTGAGCCGACGAAGCCCCATTCTATAAAAGTGGGGGATATATATATATATATATATATATATATATATATATATATATATATATAATGGGTTTTATTATAATAGAGTGGAGATCTTATCAGAAGAGTTTTCGTTTTTTTCTAATGAGATTTTCTTGTCACGATTTTCTTGTCACTTAAAGTTTTCTCTAACTTTTGGAAAACCATTTTACCTATTTCATTCTGCTCTCTGTTTGTCTTACACATTTTCTCTTGTTTTTAAAACGTTTTCAAGTTAAATTTGCTTGATTTTGTAGTCCCCAATCCGTGACTTATATCTTGAGCTCTTACTTTTGAAAATTACCAAATATTCTACCTTGTTCCAGTTTATTTTTTTTCATATTTTTTTCATTTTAATTTGCCTTTAAACTATGATTCATATAAATTGTTATTAAAACATTTTTTGAAGCCATTGTGAGAATACATATGTGTATAAGTATTTAATGAATTTACTTTCAGCGGAAAGAAATTCAGGTACACTCTTGAACTTGTATACTAAACTTTACCCTAAATTTGTCTCATTAACGCCTGTCATTAGGTCCTAATCTTGGCTAAGATAATTTGGGATCGATTTTTGTGTTTACAGTTCCTGCTTTGAATATAATCAAAGAATACTTGTAACTAAACTGAAAAATTTAACCAACAATATAAACCGCTTCTGCTCTCAAAAGACCATTAGGTTCAAAATCCAAAATCTTAAAATAAAAATATTACTGAGTAAGATAAAAATTCTATAATAAATTAGCTTCTAAATTGATGTCCCTAAACCTTGACCAAAGAAATATAAAGGAATCAGATTATGTTATGATATCTTCAATAGCCAAAACACAAGGGACCATTCCAAGAATTCCTAGACGGAAGAAGATACTCTCGTGGGATAACAATCTTGAGTTGAACAGGTTGATACAAGAAAGAAACAAATAGGAGAGAAAGAAAAATAGATGGAAAAATACTAAACAATTACCAAACAAATATAGAATTCAGTTAATTTTCTGACAAACCAATATCTCTGGAAAAATTGAAAGCGAAATTCAGGGAGCCAAGCATAGACAATTTTTGAAGTGCGTTGCAAAATAAAAAATCCCAACAGTATCATACAATTGAAACCAACAGAGAAGAAATGTCCTGATCTCAAAAACGTTTTGAATATCATTTTAAACCGGTCTAAATTAAAGTGAAAAATGCCTGCAAAAATACAACAAATGCTATAAAACCAATCATTACAGAATTTAATAACATAAAAAAGCGAATTTACTAATAGAGAAATAAAGAAAAGTATGGAATAATTAAGCGTCCTTACCATTTAGTCTGAATATTTGACAAGAGCTTACCTTCTTCCCGAATTCAATAACAAGTATTTCAAGATTATGAAATGGCGCTTATCGCCCATGAATTCCCGAAGAAAAAACCCACACATATGCAGAGATATCATAGAGGTAATATGGAATCAGAAGCGCATTCAAAAGAAGTGGTGCTTATCGCCCATTAATGATCGAAGGAAACGAAATACTAGTTCTCAAAACCCACACATATACAAAGCTTCAAATACAAAGTCTACACATATACAGAGGTTCAAGTCACAACAAAGAGAAAATGAGTTTCCTTATATCTAATATTTTTCGTAGGCTAAAATCTTACATGCCACATCCTAAACGACTCTATTAACAGAAATCTACTTCTGCTCCCGAGATCAATGTACTATTGATTGAGAGAGCTGCGGGCGCTTATACTGATTACATTATAATTTAGATAAGAATGAACTTCAACAAAAATCAACATTCTATTAGAAATATCCAAAGAAATTGGACTCAGTTTATAACTTTACAACACAGGGAATATGATATGTAATTAGAATAATGAAAGCGATGATTTTGCCTAGTTTAAATTCATAATAAAAATCCAGGATGTGAAATTAGTAAATATCAAACACCCCAAACACCTAGTATTATTCTACATCCACTTCATACTTAAAAAGGAATAGGTTGATAAGTCAGAATTTGTTCCTAGTTGTTCAGACATACCAAGCGTGCAGTGCGTTTGTGTCAGTAATCTCTGAGTGTCTTAATACTTTTGGCTCATTTGTATCACTTTTTAATTTATCACAATTGTGTATACAATTGTACAATAAGCCGTTAAGTATCAATGTGCTGTAATTAAAAAGCACTGAGGTAAGTAATGGCTATTTGAAAAAGAACAAATAGTATAAATAATATGTCATTTTCATCTTAGCCGTTTCTGTTGAAATGGCCATCTCAGTAATTATCGTTTTGCAGGTTGCTGCGTTTTAGGAGGATGGTAAAGAGAGGCGTGAAGTAGATAACTTATTCGTCTCTTGACTGCTTATGACCGGCATTTTGAAGTTCATCCCATCTGAAAATTGTTGGCTTGTCAAGTATTAAAGTGAAAAATTATGCTATCCTCATTCTAGGAATGTATAGGTTTGAATGATTTAAACATGATGGAAAAGTATGAACCTATTACAAAAGAAAAAAGAAATAGAAATCAGACGAACGAAAGAAATAAATGAAGAAAATATGCGATAAATGAATGCTAAGTAAGGCAATTAGTAAAAAGAAAATAAATAAGAAGAACAAGACGTGAAAGAAAGAAATATGAATAAAATGAAAAGTAAATAAGAAAGAAAAAAAAAAGAAGAACATATGCGATAAAAGGAAAATCAGGTGAACAATAGAAAGAAAGATAGATAAATAAGGCGAATCAAAAAAAGAAAGAAAATATGCGATAAAAGGAAAATCAGGTGAACAATAGAAAGAAAGATAGATAAATAAGGCGAATCAAAAAAAAAAGAAAGAAAATATGCGATAAAAAGAAGAGGTAAATAAGAAAGGCAAACGGTAGAAAGAAAAGATTAACACGAGAAACAAGAAGAAAATATGAGTAAAATCAAAAGTAAATAAAAAAAATTATTATAGACCAAAGAAAGATAAATAAGACAAACAGTCAGTTAAGTGCTATATGTGATACACGCTTGGGCGATCATGTCTCGGATGAGGCTTGATTGACTGGGCACAAGATTATCCGGCAGTAGGTTGCCATTACTTTCTGCGGGAGTCTGGTAGCCAGCCAAAGCTACAGAAGCCAATCTGCCCTGTTATTTAACCCATAACTGGAGACGGATTAATACTTTTCCGCATAAGACAATGCAACGAATTCAACTGGATTTCGAACTCGGCTCCCCGATTTCTCGTTCCGAGACGTTATCCACTGTACCACAACGCACATCCTAAGGCAAACAATAGAAAGAAAAAAAGATGATTAAGTCGAACGAAAGAAAGAATAATGAAACAAAGAAAGAAAGGTAAGATAAAATGAGGTACCTCCACAAAATCGCTGAAAAAACAGCATAGTCAGAAGGGAAAAGGTCCCAAACTAAATAAAACAAAGTTCTATGGGTAGAAAGTTTATATTGCCATTAAGAGGATAGAACAAAGCGTTTTTTAAATATTTTTAAAATTTTTTAATTATTTCTAACACGTTCGAAATTGTTGTAACAATGTTGTAGAAAGACTTTTTTATTACGTAAGCGCGATATCCAAATTGCCACTATTTTATTAAGTAAACAAACGTAATTGTTACTCAATGCACTTTTTTGGCCGTGAAAGACACATTAATTTGGAAACTCTTGCATAAATCAAATAATGGTTGTATTTTGATGAAAACTTCAGGACTTATTCCTAATTAACCGAAATCAATGTTGAAAGAATTTGTATAATTTTGTATAAAATATTGGTAAAAATATTTTTTTTACATGTTACCCCCCCCCCCACCAATTAATTTCCACAATGCTTAAAAATTCGAATTTTGTCCACAATAAGCCTAATATAATTAAATGCAGGAGTCATTGGGGAATGCTAATCAACAGGTTCTTTTTTTTCCAATAGAGCCCCTTTTCTAAAAAATTGGTCCGAATTGCGAAAAATGCAATAATTATGGTAATTTCTATGTGGATAACTTTCAAATGGCTTTTATGAACAATATAAATTAAGCGTATCATAGTCTGAAAAGAAAAAAAAGTTCAATGAATAATGAATTTTTACAAGAATTATTTTCATTTTTTTTCATTTTTTAATTATATTTAAAAATTATTTATAAAAAGTTTAAAATTATTGTTAAATTTCTTCCTCAACGTGCCCGGCTATGTTATGTAATTAATACATGAAGACTACAATTACTAATCGAAAATGTAAACGCTTAATACAAATGATTGAGTCATTGGATTTTTAAAATAATTAAAACATTTTAATTGTGTGAATTTTTACGGTTGGCCGTACATGATATTTATCATTACAAGGTTACGTGATTAAAGGGTTGTCTTACCTTACATAAAAAAAATTACATTCGTATAATTTTATTGCCTCCGGCCTCCCTACTTTAGCCTTGTTAATAACTTCCGGTTGTCATTATGTGACTCGGCACTTGAGATAGCCGGCGTATATCGGATTACCTTAGCTAATAAAATGCTATAGCAAATATTTCAGAGAGTAAGCAAGTACTTTAGTTTGAAAACAGATAGAGGTAAGTTTTAACTTAAAAAATTGACTTCAATAACGTGTCAGCGACGTATATTTTATTTTTGCCAGACTTTTAAAACAGGAATGTGGCTACTGTTTAAAAATCTGTCATCAGTCAATAAAATGGTGGTACTTTTAAATTTTTTTTAAACTGAATTATTTTAAATTCCAATCAATATAATTTCGCTTTAAAATACGCTAGTGTATTTTGTTTAATGGAATTACTAAATTTAATCTCTTGACTTTCAATTAAAAGTAATTTTAAATCTAAAATATAACTTATTTATTTTAAAAAAATCATTTTAAAATCAGGTATCGAAAATTTATACTGAAAATTGGAGGTACCTAGATAAAATATGAGACAAAAGTAACTAAAGAGAAAGAAAGAAAGAAAGGAAGAAAGAAAAGCGGAGAAAAAGAGACAGTTACATGTTCAATAAAATTGAGATTGAGAAACTTACTTTGCAACGTCCAATCCAGTTAACACATTATAAACACAGAAAACTTGTTGATTCAAACACTGTTTAATTTGTTATATTTTATCAATTTCCAAACTACTTTAATGTTTCCTTATTTTCATCTATATTTCTTTAATTTAATTATTTGTTACACACACACACACACACACACACACACACACACACACACACACACACGTATATCTTTGCTACAATTTTAACGGAAACATGTACTAACATTTTCTCGCATACACTAACGTTTACCGACCAACAAACACACGCGCATTAGTAGACTTTACCACTATACCAAGACTTCTCACACATATATACAAACATGGTCCATCGTTTTAATACACTTGACATGCGTATTGTTATAGACACATGCATGTAAACAGGCTAGCGTTCCTATACATGCATACACTTACAAAAAATTTCCACATATATACATTTAAAAATGATCGTTTGTTGCTTTAATAAACGTGACAAATATATGATCAAAAAGAATCAATCCTCAATATATTGTTTCTTTATAAAATGTTTTTTTTTCATTTTTCATCTTTAACATGATCTCTGAAGAAGCTTTAATAAAAGTGAAATATATTGGATAGAGACACATTTCCTACCTTGTTCTTTATTTATTCTATCATCTGGTCTGCTTCCGAACCATATATTCAACTTTCTCTCTCTCTCTCTCTCTCTCTCTCTCTCTCTCTCTCACACACACACACACACACACACACACACACATATATATATATATATATATATATATATATATATAAACTTATCGCTCTACTCGTTTCGAAAAATCCTCCGAGTATATACGCGGAAGGAAAAAATGATAATAAAAACAGAAAGAGCTAAGCACTTGGACATCAGTCAAAGAAGAAAAACCGAGACGAGTAACCTAAAACAATACGCGCTCAATACACAAGTAGAGCAAACAAAGAAAGTAACTAACCTAAAGAACCAACGAACCTACCAAGGTTTCACCTAACCGGATCTTCAGGGAAGGCCAACCTTCCCTGAAGATCCGGTTAGAGAAATCTTGGTAGGTTCGTTGGCTCTTTAGGTTAGTTACTTTCTTTATATATATATATAATATTAAATTGTAATAATGTTTAGTGCCAAGATTGCCGTTTATTCAGTGATTTTCTAAAAAAAAGGTATTTTGGCAAGCAGGTTATTTCTTGTAAAATGCTGGATATTAAGATAGAGAGTTAATGTCAATGTCGAAAAGTTTGTCACTTAACTGTGTAAAATCATGCCGACTTGAAAGTTTTATGAATGAAAAAGAAACCTGAGGAGTGACACTATCATTATGGTGCCTTCTCTTGTATGTACGTGTGTATTTCAGTAATGTCTTTCTTTTCTTTTCTTACAATGTTTCTTTCATTTTTACTGAACTTTTATGTTGGATTCCTGGTAGGTCACATCACTGCTTTCAATTAAATTCCATTATTTCCGTTTTGCAATGGTATGGTCTTTCATAAACTTAACTTAACTGGTTATTAAACCAAAAATGACTCACTAATTAAGCCACAAAGGACTAACTGAATAAAGAGAGGATGTACGCTGGTCAGCAAAAGAAAAAGATCAAATGTGTTCTACGTATTGGTAACGTTAACATAAAGCATACACAGAAACATAATTGTGTTGATTTTCTAAGCGCTGCTTAGATGTGGCACAAGGCCAAAAGTATGTGGCACCCAGTGAGAATAGAACTAGCTACTTAATTGTCATTATTCTAGCAAGTTAAGCTTGAAAACAATTACAGCACGTCGATGTGTCCACAGAAACATAATTGTGTTGTATTTGTTTATATTTTTCAGCTGAAGTAGTATTTACATTATTTACATTCAGACTTTTGTCCTCTTCTTCATTGTCATGATTACGACGTTTAGTTGTAGACTCCGGTCTTCTTCAGGAGCTAGGGATTTCGAACCAATCCCTTTAATTCAATTATGAACACATGGCCCAGTGGATATAAGCGTCGGTTCCAGTGATCTGATCTAAAGATTTGTGAGTTCAATACCTGGCTACAGAAGTAGTTAACAAATAATTTGGAGAGTTGAGTTAAATTTAAATAAATACATGGAATCGGGAAGTGCCATCGCACATGGAATGAGAATGATATAATCCAGTGATCGAAATAAAGTGTTCGGTTCGTAATTCTTAGCACCTGACGAAGCCTGTAGCGTACAACGGCCGAAACGTTGTAAACAACTCAATAAGAGATGAGGACAACAGCCTGAACAATGTAAATAATGTAAAAGAACTGTGTTGCGTAGTTAAAGATGATAGAAAATATGACAGAGAAATCTAAATGCTTAGAGAGTTAAGTTAAAGGAAGATAATAACATGGCTATCAGAAGTGGCATTACACATGGAATGAGAATGATATACTTCAGTGAGCGTAGCAAACGGTTCGATTTGAAATTTCTAACAAAACGACCAAAACGTCGTAAACCTGGAAATAAAAGATGAAAATAATAGTTCGAAAAATGTAAATAGTGTAAGGAAAAATGTTTTAAATCTAATTTAGTATATTATTATGCATATATAATCTAAACTTATTTATACATGAAATTTTGTCTCTCTGTGTATGCGTGTGTGTCTGTGTGTGTCCGTTACCTCTAAACTCCGAAACGGCTGAACCGATTTTCTTGAAAATTTACACAGTTGTACTATAAGCCTCTGCGAGTGTTTTTAGCTTTGTTTTGTGTCGAGGTACCCCCGATAATTGGATTTTAATCAAATTTGATACACTCATAGGCAAAGACATAAGAAACGATATTCAGAAGTTTCAAGGTTGCAGTTCTTACAATAGTGCAGAAAATCGATAATATATATATATAAGGCAAGATGTTAGTGTGTATGCCTGTTTATCTGCCTGTATATCTGTATTTCTTCAGCCATTTTATTTTAGTTTTTGCTTCGAGTTTGGTTCTAAGTATGTATAATTATAGTTCTTAGTCTCACCCATGATACCTTTACTCAGAGGACTTATTTAGCCTTCAAAATTCAGTTTACGACGAAAAAAACTTATTTGATATTGATAGAAGGAAATCAAAATTTGACTTATATCCATTCATTTTTCTTTCAGTTTACGGTTTTGCTTCAACTGGAAACAACTATTGCTTTTTAATCTTTTGTGCCAACGTCCTAAGAGTCTGAGCTCCAGAACCATGGATTAATTTTAAAGCTTTCATTACACCCGAGCAACGCCGCGCTATACTGCTAGTTTATCATATGGCTGAAAATGCTAGATCATTTCTTCAAAGATGAAAAAACTTGAAGTGACAAAAATGTAGTTCTCACATTACGGCCAGAACTGAGAATACCATAAACAGAACTCATGAGAGACAAGGAAAATTTAAGTAAAACAGGATCTTCATTACGATCAGAACGTGCCAGAAGCTCACAATCAGAGAGAAACAACTGGGACATAATGACAAAAGCTCGGAAAACGTGGAACAAAAAACTTAAAGACTTTATGGAGATGAATGGCCGAATATGGAAAAAGGAAATAAAAAAATAGGTAATGGATGAAAAGTTATTTATAGCAGCAGACATTTGGAAGGCTTGGATAATTTAACAATTACATGACAAGAGAATTTATGAAAAACATCGAGTAACTTAACAGGTTTGTGCAGATGGATATGCGAACGATGACAAATGGCCATAGTAAAAAAAACATTAACTACTGCAGTAACATCTGGTCGGGTACCCCTGCTCTTCATCTCGGGGTTCTCGAAAACATCCAAAAGAGAATCTGTAATGTACTTGAACCCGACCTGGCAACTTGACTCCAGTCACTTTCTCACTGGCATGATGTGAATTTCTCTTCTAAAAATACTGTCACGTCTTCTGCACCGACGAGCTTAGCTCCCTGCTACCTTCTTTGCACGAATTTACTCGAGCTAGTAGATTAGCAACTAGGTCCCACTCTTTTACAGTAAAAATAACCAAAATTAACCGCAAATTGTACTCTAGTATCTTATTCCCCTGCACTTTCCGTCTGTGGAACTCCCCTTCGTGTACTTGCTTTCCTGATAGCTGCAATCTCCAAGAGTCAAAATGTAACGTCTGTTGCCATCTCTTATTTTCTTGACTCCCAGCCTTAGCCAAACACCGTGTGTACCCTGTTTTTCTCCCTGTCCGCTCTATTCTTGCGCAGATCCTTTCACACCAGTGTTCCCTTCCTTTTCTTAGACATATTTCCACCCCCCTGTGACCTGTTTCTCTTTCTCTTCATTCTATTATTATGTAACTCCCTGCTCATTGTTGGCAGTACTTCCTCGCTTGGAATGAAGAAATAAAGGACAAAGTGTTATTTCTTATTAATCTTATAGATGTGAGGAGAAGATGTGTATTCCCATGAATATTCGCGCGTAAGTGAATATAACAAACCCAACAAAAATTGGAACTCAGCTCTCTGATTAACATTTCGGAGCCATTATCCATTCTTTCATTCCCTCATTACTATCCGTTAAGATATCACTCTCTCCTTCCTCTCTCTCTCTCTCTTTCTCTCTCTGTCTCTCTCTCTCAGGATGTGAGCAACCCGCTAGGACAAAAAATCAAGCCAACGAAAGGCGGATGGGATCCTAAGGATTCAACAGCCAGCCAACTAAAGGTGGTGTCTCGATAAAACACCATGAAGAAGTTAGTGGGAAACCACTCCAATATGACTAGCGCGTATATTCATGGACTTGCACAATAATATGACAGATTCTAACGGCATGATTGGGGTTAAGCCTAAGTACACTGACTCCTCAGAAGCGACATGCGCTACAGGTGTCAACAGATCGTCATCCTGTAACTGTTAGCATTAACTGGGTAAAGTGGACATATTTCGTCGGAATTTATTACTCGCCCGGAATGGAAGGGCATGAGCGACAGGTGTAACCGGACCGTTATCTTGCGACTCCTCGCAACTAACAAAAAATAACTCTTGGGAGGTGGAATGTCAGAACCATGAACAACTGTGGACAGCTGGAAAACGTGAAGCAGGAGATGATTAGATTAAACATAAACATTTTAGGTACATGTGAAACGAGATGGCAAAACAATGGAGACTTCATCAAGGACGATCACAGAATTAAATACGCTGGAGGTGAAAATAATGAAAAAGGAGTCAGCATTATACTGAATAAAGACACAAGTAAATATATTATGGGATACTGCCAGATATCTGAAATAATTCTAGCAGTTAAATTGAAAAGGAGGCGTCTCAATATATCGGTAAGAGTGGTAAATTCACCAACAACACAATGTACAGAAGAAGAAATCGAGTCCTTCTACTTCATGCTCGATTATGCCAGGGCACAGTGCAAATCACAAGACATCAGTATCATCATGGGAGATCTCATTACCAAAGTCAGATAAGGGAGAGAAGTTGAAACGTTCGGCAATTTCGGATTAGGAATCCGCAATAACCGTGACGAGACACGGGTACAATGGTGTACAGCCAATGACCTGTTAATAACTAACACCTGGTTCCAAGAGCCCCCAAGAATACTATAGACATGGAGAAGTTAAGAACCAAATTGGTTTTGTTATGATCAGCAAGAGATTCAGAAACGGAGTCTTCATTGCAAAGCCTAACCTTGTGCTGACTGCGGAAGTAACCACATACCAGTTTTATGTAAACTAAGGATAACATTAAGGCAATTAAAGAATCCTAACACTGCCCTAAGACTACAGTACAATAGACACTGCACGTGAAGGAAAAGTGAGGAGATCACCGGAGAAATTCTTAACCAGATACAAAAGAGACACAAAACAATGCCAAGATATGGAACGGAATACAAGAAAATATTCAAGTAAATAAGGAGAAAAGGCAGACGGGCTAAAGAAAGATGATTCAACGACAAATGTGCCAAAGTAGAGAGACTGAATACGACAAATAATGGTGATATTCATAAAAAGGTAAAGGAACCAAGAGGACAAAAGGCCAGCTCAGCAATAGGATATATTAAAGCAAAATGGTGTACACTCATACTAGAAAAAGTAAAAAATATTTCAGAGATGGGATGAGTATATTGATGATCTTTTCCACGACAAGAGAGAGCAACCAACAATACACAAAATACGGATAGACCAGATATATCAAAAACCGAAGTGGCAATGGAAATAAAGTAGCAAGATCCGATGGGAGTGTAATGGAAATATTGATGCTCTTAGAAGACTTTGGAATAGACCGGCTCACAGAAATAATAAAAACGAAATTTACAATAGTGGCAATATACCGGAAGGCCTAAGCAGATCAAATTTCAAGAACCAAGGTGCAAAGGAATATGATATCCACCGAACCATCAGCTAAATGAGCCACATAACAAAACTCATCATGCGGATTCTAATGAACAGAGCGCGCTGGAAAATCGTCTCAGAAATAGGACAAGAACAGTGTGGCTTTGTTAAAAATACCGTCACAATAAATATTCTTGCTCAGAATGCTATCTAAAAATGCAATAAAGATGCAGAAGAACATGTGTGGCTTTGTTAAAGATACCGTCACAATACATTCATGCTCAGAATGCTATCTGAAAAAGTAATAAAAATGCAGAAGAACATCTATCTGTGCTTTATAGACTATGTAAAGGCATTTGACAAAGTAGGCAACAAAAACTTGATAGAGATGCTCGATAACCTCGACATTCTCGAAGAGGACGTTACGATATATAAGAATATATATTGGCAGCAAACCGTTTGTGAACTGATAAGAAGTGAATTCAGCAAGTATACAAAAATAGAAAGGGTTATAAGAGATGTGTTTTCTAATCAGATCTATTCAGCTTATGCGAGAGAAAAACAAACCCTTGCCATGATTCGTCATTAGCATACAAAATCTCTACAATGTAAGATACGTAGATGATACCATGATGATAGCAGACACAAAAGGAGAATGTTGGACATCCTACGGATGGTAGCTTGAAAATGCGAGAAGAAAGAACTAAGCAAAAACTTCCAGAAATCTGAATGAATGGTTATCATCAAAAAGAAGACCCCAAAATGCCAAGTACAGGTCGGAGATACTAAAATAAAACATGTAATTGGAGTAGATAGACTAAACTATCGCCCGGTTCACATTCCACCCACGTCTATTGCACAGTTGAAGAGGCTCATCCCTTGTTTCCTGTTTAGGATGAGGTTTCCGATTTCTCTTTTCCAATCTTCTCAATGTTTTTTTTCAATTGGAGTAGATAGACTAAACTATGGCCCAGTTCACACTCCATCCTCATCTATGGAACAAGTGAAGAGGCTCATCCCTTGTTTCCTGTTTATGATGCGGTTTCTGGTTTTCTCTTTTCAAATCTTTTCACTCCTATGTAGCCCCCTGCACATCAGTGGTGTTACCGCCTTGCTCGAGGTGATATGATTAAAAAAAATGTAAAAAAATTTAAATACCTTTGAAACATGCTGATAGTGGATGGACAGTGCAATGTTGAGATCGAAAAACGTATTGACATGGCCAAGGAGGCATTTCAAAAGCTAACTATATTACTGAAAGACAGGAAAATCTCATTGGAAACAAAGAAGAGAGTGCTGGATTGCTAAACGATGTCTGCCCTCCTGTCTGGCAGTGAATTCTTGACGATCTCCTCAAGAATACCGGGGAGGATTGAGGCAGCAGAAAGAGAAGGATGCTGAGGATATAATGGACTGACCACGTTACTAACAACGAGATGTTGAAGAGAATGGAAAAGAAATTAAAACTCATACTTAACATACAGAAGAGACATATGAAGTTTCTTGGACATGTAATGAGGAAGGAGGGCCTAGAAAATTTAATACTCACAGGATGAATAGAGGAAAACTGTGGCTTAAATTCGGTGATTGTACAGGGGCCGGTGTTTTGACGGGATATAACCGTAAAAGAAGTAAATGGTCAAATGTTATTTAGGGCAACAATCGAGAGGAAGTCGTTGGTAGCCAAGATCACCTACGTCATAAAATTTCATTATAGATAAAAAAAGAAAGCGGAAAAAACATTTGGAATCGACTTTACCTCATTCGTGATTTGATATAGACAATATGCTTACTCCCACCCGTGCAATTTAAAAAACGGTAAAGCACGGAGCCTGATGTGTACGGCACTCGGTACAAAACGCACTCACTACAATGAACGAAGTAGTTAAGAAGTGATGAACCGCAGACAATAGAAAGAGTTTAGAGGTGAAAATGGATTAGCTTGAAAGTGAGAAAGAAATCCTCAAAGTGAATGACAGCAGTGATAATAAGAAATATTGACACTAGAAATAGAACGGATAATAGGTTTTTACTGAGGCTAATACAGATAATCCTTGTTATTCGCCATACTGATATCCTTCAATAAAGCTGAGACTTTGAGATAAGTGGACAGATTTCCGAAATCTGATGGGGCAATACGATAAACTTGAAAACAATCTCCCAATAATTACATTTCAAACTCTTCTTGCAGCAACGAAAAAAGTAAATATGAAAACGATACAAAAAAAAAACTGGTAGAAAAATTGATAAAGGGAGAAAGGAGAAGAAAAATAAAACAAAGATAAAAAACAAGTAATCTAAAACTATAACATGTTTCTAAATACGAAACATGCAAATCGATATAAGAGACTAAATTGTTTTTTTAACAAATGCTTTAGTTGTTTAGAAAATAATGTCCGATTTTCGAATAAACCTTTTAATTGTATTCTGGTATATTATTCTTATCAGTCAGTTAAGTGCCATACGTGATACACGATTGGCGATCATGTCTTGAAAGAGACATGACTGACTGGGTAAAAGATTATCCCGCGGTAGATTGCCATTACTTTGTGCGGTAGACTAGGAGCCAGCCAAGGCTATAGAACCCAATCTGTTCTATTATTTAACCCATAACCAGAAGGAAGAGACGAATTAATACTTTTTCTAAGGGTATTTGAACATAAGGCAATCCAACGAATGGAAGGAATTCAACTGGAATTCGAACTCAGCTTCCCGATTTCTCATTCCCAGCCGATATCCACTGTACCATAACGCACATACTATTATTCCTATAGTTGTCCAAAATTATATTACTCATTCATAGTGTTTGATTGTAGGCTTTTTTTTTTTAATTTTATATCAACCTCTTTCAGAATTTAATTTAAAATATTATATAGCCCCTCATCTTAAACATAAAGAAGAAGAGATGTGTTTACTTTTTTGGTATGTAATCTAAATGATAAAATCCTATCTGTCCGTCTGTGTGAATGAAATTCTTTTAAAAATCTTGCCACTCATGCTTTATATAAACATATTATACCTTTTGGAAGTGCGCTGTGGTGCAATGTATATCTGCTCGGAACGAGAAATCGGGGAGCCGAGTTCTAATGCCAGTTAAATTCCATGCATTCACTTTCGCACAAATACCCTCGGGAAAGGTATTAATCCGTCTCTTCCCTCTATGGGTTAAATAACAGAAAAGATTGGGTTCTATAGCCTTGGTTGGTAACTAATCTACCACAGAAAGTAATGGCAACCTACGGAATAATTTTCTGCCCAGTCAGTCATGTCTCTTTCGAGACATGATCGCCTAAGCGTGTATCACGTATGGCACTTGACTGATAACTTTTGGGATCAGGATCATCCTGGGATTGAAAATGGGCCCTTCTGGTGCTTGAATTTGCGACGGAATTAGGAGGGATTAGAAAAAATTCAAATTTTATTAAGATTCAGTTTAAAATATATCCAAATCTTTGTGAATTTAGGAAAACAATTTTATTTCTTTAACATTCCAAGGAATCAAAATTAAAGTGACAGATTTTGTAACGTGAGGTTATGTAGTTCCACAAAATTTGTGATTTGAAGAACCCAATTTTCGTCCTGAATTAGAATTTTTGGCCAAAATAGGCATTTCGGAGCAAATCGTTCTTTTGACCGGAATTTGAATTATAGTCCAAACCAGAGTTAAAATGAGGTTTTGAAGTTCCATGGAGTAAATTTAGGAATTCAAAGTTGTTTCTTCACAATTATCTTTGCTGTTTTCAAAACTTAACCAGATTTCCCTTTAGGTTTGGTTCAGAAATCACTATTAAAACTCCACAGGAGCTAGTTAATATTATCTTATATATATAATTTGCATTTTCCAACAATTTTATATTTATATACGGAACTTTTCCATAACGTTTTCTGGAAAAGTAGTGCTATGGTTTCCTGTTTCTTATTTGTTTAGTTTAAAGTTTTGATTTTGTGTAAATTATGTTACATTATTTGCGTGTATGCACTACATATACTTGCATATTTTCATTATTGTATTTTATAAGATATTCACTTTTAGTTTTCGATTTGTAAGCGATATAATAAAATTTCTAGATGAGTTGTGATCATTTTCAGTAATTTGTGCTGGCCTGGAAACTGGAATATAGCTACTTTACAGGCTTTTTGTGTGCGGGCTGTAAAATTCTTCTTTTCTTTTACAAAAAAATTTCTTATTTTTATTGAAGAATTGTCAGCTTCGTTCGCTTATCTTTTTAAATACTAATTCTAATACGGACACATGGCACTAGAACCAGTGAGGAATTTTCATTCTTCGCTAAAATAATAAGACGAAATAGCCATATCGAGGAATTTAATACTTAGTATGATAGGCAAAAGAAAATTGGCAGATAAATGTTTCTGTAGAAAAATTATCTCATTGGAAGATAGTGAAATAGAAAGCAGTATCAATTCAAGCACATTGAATAGAGCCTGTAATTTTAAAAAGTCCTAGAATAAGACATTCACAGAAGTATTATGGTGATTACAATGTATGTGGAAACATTCACATTTACAAGCAAATTTGAGGAAGGCTAGAATATTTTTACAGCCTGATGTGCTCGGGTCTTGGAGTGAACCTTTAAATTGTAAGTGTCTTAAAGAACTGGTTTACAAAGTGATATAGGAATTACCTCAGAATCAGCGACTTAGTCTTATCGGACACAAAGAACAGAAAATTCCCAAAACCTAAAACAAATACAAGCTAAACAAAAAGCAACAGAAAAACAAAAGTATATAAAAAGATAGCAATTATCCTTCGGTACGCAAAATAATTGTTTATATTGAAAATGCCACAGACCGAGACTTGCTCAGTTTTAGAGAAAACAGTAACAAAAGCTAGTATAATAACATAGAAAACCTACATTTGATCTGAGTTTAAATTCATCTACAACAATTTTTCGTTTCTGTACAGAAATATTTGAATCAGCAGAGATGGTTCTACAGAAGGATGCCGAAAATACAGTAGACCGAACTTATGACTAAGTTTTTGAGAAAAGCAAATAAAAAGAAAATTTATACTTAATTTCAAGATCAAGATGAGACAGCGAAAAGTTCTTGTCCACATAATTTGAAAATAAGCTTCTTTTACATGACAAACTGAAGGCAAGAATGATAGAGAAAAACTATGCAGAATGTAATTAATCTTGAGTAAATGGGTGGCTGAACATGATTTACGAATAATAACAAAAAGACAGAATTTATTTACAGCTCCAAAGAACAAAAGTTATGTGGAGAGCCATTATCACCTACATCCTGAAGAGACACAACACATAAGAATAAGCGAAAGAATAATCAGCCTCCTACCAATTTTCGTCAAGGTGTTCAAAGCTATAATCAAAGCAGAAATAATGCGGCAGCAAAGCATCCAATTTAGACGTTGCGAGAAGCAAGGAATCACCTCTTAATTGCTGTTGTACCCAGGTTCACCCTGACCAGGGGTAGTAGCACCAGTTAGGGTCCCAAATATGGGCAAATATTTTACTCTTTAAACGGGGATCAAAACACTATGAAAGTATAAAAACAGACTTTCATGAAATATATACAAAAAATGTTGTTTAAATGCAACGTTGTCATCACTTACCGCCTTGACTCTCATACGTCTCTTATCCTTTCCTCAACATCCGTGAATCGTGTTTTTCTCCCCTTTTTTTTTTTGCTTTTCTATCAAGCAACACTCTCCACACCAGTCGCCCGGTTTACACTCCACCCACATCTATTGAACAGGTGAAGAGGCTCATCCCTTGTTTCCTGTTTAGGATGTGGTTTCCTGTTTTCTCTTTTCTAATCTTCTCACTCTTATGTAGCCCACTGCACATCAGTGGCGTTACCGCCTTGCTTGGGGTGATATGATTAAAAAAAAAATCCCATCCTTCCCTTGCTCATTAGCTAACGCTCTTTAGTTCCTCTTGCTCTTCACTCTCCTCCTATGTAACACATCACTCCTGAACATTTTTTTTATAAGCGTTTCACCCCGAGCAAGGCATGTCACTGCCACTACTGCGCAGAAGGCTACATAGAGTGGAGAAAGGATGATTAAATTTAGGAAATGTCAGAGGGTGGACGATAGGCGGGTAGGGATACCGAGAATGGTTAAATATAGGAAATGTCAGAGGGTGGGTGATAGGCGGGTAAGGATACCGAGAATGAGGGTTGGGTAGATGAGAGTGTTCTGAGAATAATTGGGAGTTAGAGTGATAGGAGGTGTCTATTGACCCTACATTTAAACACCTGGAGATTGTAGCTGTCGGTAAAGCAGACTTGTGGAAGGGAGTTCCACAGGCGGGAAGAGCGAAAAAGAAGGTGAAGGAGTAGAATTTACGGTTACATCTTATCTGTTTAACTGTAAAAGGGTGGGACCTAATTGCTAATCTAGTATTTCGTGTAAACTCCTGCTTAGGCGGCACTGTGCTCTAAGTTCATCGGAGCAGAAGCCATGAAAGTACTTGTAGAAGAGGCACAGGGAAGCCACATCACGCCGGTGAGAGAGTGGTTGCAGCCGGTCTGCCAAGTCAGTATCAACCACGTTATAGATCCTTCTTTTGTATTTTGTCAAGAAGCCCAAGGAGAGCAGCAGGTATGGCAGCAATATTCAATACACGGGCAGATGGTAGATTTGTATATGTGCAGAATAGATTCAGGTGGGAAAAACTTCCGGGCCCTGCACAGAGAGCCGACTTTCATGTGGTAGTACTGCCTTGCTAGGGGTGAAATGATAAAAAAAGAATAATGTTAGAAATGATTACTTTTAGCGGACGAAGAAAAATGAGACAGACACCAGATTTGATTTTATCTCGGCTGAATTGTCTGCAACGTAGCATTATGTCGAACTTGATTTATTTTAGCGAATGTCTATGCGAAAAAAAACATTAGTCAGTCTAAAATGAAACTCAAAGAGAAAAATGATATTACAACGTGAGACGGTAGATAAAGAAAAATTAAACGAGAAAAGATAAAAGAAAATATATTAATAAAGTGAAGAGAAACGTGTGTAGCATTTGAAAATGAAATAGAAATAAGTTTCTTTGGGTTTAATTGAAATATTTAATCAAGATAAAATTTCACCTCATTATTTATACGATAATCTTATGTCTTTCACAAAATGTTGATCCCGCAGGCGTAAACTTCTTTTGGTTTTTATGCAACGAAACACTCAGTAACACTTTAGAACTCTTCAAAATTAAAGGAAGATTTTCCATATAAACAATGTTTAGTCATGTGAAGCAAGATCAGGTGAGTAAGAACGATTGGGCAATATATTTCATTATTCTATAATCTTTTCATTGGTTACGATAGCATTATGTGGTCTTGCAGCATCATGTAAAAGCGACACATCTTTATGACTGAAAAAATAAAGAATCTGCAATTTACTTACAACAAGCAGTTAAGTACCATACGCTATACACGCCTAGGTGATCATGACATGACTGAGCGAGCAGAAGAAGGTTGTCTTTACTTCCTGCGGTAGATCGGCTGTAGAACCCAATCTGTCCTGCTATTTAACACATAGCTAAACGGAGAAGATGCGAATTAATACTTTTCCCAAGGGTATTTGTGCATAAGTGAATACAACGAATTCCACTGGTATTTGAACTTAAGTCTCCAATTTCTCGTTCCCAGACGATATCCACTGCACCGCAGTGTACATCAGTATGTTTTCATATTCACTGTTTAGTTTTAGTTTAAGATTTCATGATAGATCACAACTTCATTTTCCACAAAACAAACGGAAATATTCTTGTCTGATGTATTCCTGGTTTAAGAGTACATAAGTTTTTTTCAGTGGGTGCTAGCCCCTGATATTTGCATTGCTTATGATTATAGAGGCCCCGATTTTAATCAGAATGAATGAGACAACCCAGGAAACGCTCAATAGAAAGTTTACTCCTCAATGACAAGTAGAGAGAATTTTTTTTTAATTAACCATAAACTTAGTCAGAAGATGAGAGCCGCAGTGACCAAGTTTAAGTCCAGGAAGATGTTCTATGATCGAAGTGTATCTCACATTATATCTTTCTTGGTAATTATCGTGCAGTTTGCTTACAATTTTCCTCAAGTAAGGTTTTGCATATATATAATATTAATAAAATGTGGCACCACAGATCAAAGGGAATATTAAAGCACCATTTCCAAATCGAAACTTTTTATTGCAGCTAGAATTTCAATGAACTTAACGCTTCCTTTCTATAGTCAGAATTGATATTTATTGCCCTTTATTTTTTAACAAATAGAACATACAGTGAATGGTATGAGTGTGATTTTAAATCATTTTGAAGAGATAAAGTCGATTAAAAAATGACCAACTTTAATATTAATTATTATAGAGAAAAAGAAAAAACCTTTATAAATGTCAAAGTATAAATTAATGGTTATTTTACTGTAAATATGGAAATTAAGTTCAAAGCGATCATATTAAAAATGCAACAGATAGTTATTTCAAACCCAAACCTTAAGGCAGAATCAATTTTGATAAACCCATTCTGTTAGATAAAAAGAGTAGTTATGTTCGCCTATCACCCGGTTCTCACACCTCCCTGATCTTGGGAACAGTAAAAGTTTATCGTCTGTTCGCTGTTTACGATTGGTTTTTGGTATATTTTAAAGTAATGACATTTTTCCCAGTAGTCTCTTGCGTCTTAGCAACATTATTGCCTTTCTTTAGGTGTATCGAAGAAATAAAAGGAAGAAATACAAAAAGATATTAAAAAAAACATTAAAAAAGCTTTTAAAAATGCTAATTTTGCATTTTCTTATAATAGCTAACAAAGTCAGTTCGCTTAACGTGAGTTCGCTGTTACAATCATTCGACCTTGTATCAGACAATGTTATTCTCAGTAAATACCGCAAGGAAGTTCATTGCAATTGTAAATATTCTCTATAAATCTATCAAATTTAATTGCTACATTGCTATAGCGTTGTTGTCTGGCTGTACTGTCCTATTTGACGGAAATATAAGAAATTTACATTTACTGGAAATAAATAATTATATAGACACTGACAACAATTTTCTCACTGACTTTCTTTCAATCAGACACCAAACAAAACTGACTAAGATAATCGACTCTTTTAAGTCATAAATTAATTTTTAAAATACTTCAGAAAACAATTCCTAATTTATGCTATTATACGCTTCGGCTAGTTTGGAAATAGCTCTAAACAAACATTAATTTATAATAAAAATATAGAAATATTAGGTAACGGCATATGACGGTCTCTTGAAAACCGATATATATATATATATATATATATATATATATATATATATATATATATATCGAGAGCAGTAGCAGAAGTTTTAAATAATTCTAGCTAGTTAGTATAACAGATAATTGCTACTGTAGGGTGCCTGAGTCTCACAGGATGGCTCTATAGTTGAGGTATTGTGTTAAGCTTATCTTCAAGTTACAGCTAGAAACACTCCTCCTCGATCTGTTGAACGGGAGGTGTTTATCTCTTGTTTTCGGTTTTAGTTTAGTTATTGTGTTTCCAGATTCTTAAAAACGTTTTTCTTTCTCTTTCACTCCAAGAATCCCTTGCGTCTTAGTGACATTATTGCGTTGCTTCTAGAGAATCTAGACTTATTTATAAATGGAACTGTGTGTGTGTGTGTGTGTGTGTGTGTGTGTGTGTGTGTGTGTGTGTGTGTGTGTGTATCCGTTACCTATAGACCCCGAAAGGGCTGAACCGATTTCCTTGAAAATTTACACAGTTGTACTATAAGCGTCTGCTAGTGTTCTTAGCTAGGTTTTGTGCCGAGGTACACCCGAAAATCGATAATCGAAAAAATCAGGTTATAGAAGAAGTGGTCTGATTTTAATCAAATTTGATACACTCATAGAGAAAGACATAGGAAACGATATTCAGAAGCTTCAAGGTTGCAGTTATTACAATAGTGCAGTGAATCGATAATATATATATATATATATATATATATATAAAAGGCAAGATGCCGGGTCTGATCAAAATCAGTTTTTCAGCCCTTTTATTTTAGTTTTTGCTTCGGGTTTGGCTCTAAGTAAGTATAATTGAAGTTCTTAGCCTCAGTCATGATACCATTTACTCAGAGGACTTATTTAGCCTTCAAAATTCAGTTTACGACGAAAAAAACTTATTTGATATCGATACCAGGAAATCAAAATTTGATTTACATCCATTCATTTTTCTATCAGTCTACGGTTTCGCTTTAACTGGAAACAAATATTGCTTTTTAGTCTTTCGTGCCAACGTCGAAAGAGTCTGAGCTCCAGGACCATGGATTAGTTTTAAAGCTTTCATTACTCCCGAGCAACGCTGGGCTATACTGCTAGTTGATTAAAAAAACGCGTGTAAAGAAACAAGGTATTGAAATAAGTTAGGGTGAAAACTTGTCTGGCATTTTATAGAAAAAGCGACGAACGTAAAAGATAGATGAGGACAAGCAGTAAAGTTTTATTGAAAAGTAAGAGAAAGAAAAGAGTAAAATAGATGTAATGAATTGAAAAAAAAAAGAATGGTGAGCTGAAGGTGAAATACTTGAATGTATGAATAGAGACGAAAACAAAATAAAGAACCGTGGATAGCAGAAAGAGTGGGGAAAAAGATAGAAACTGATGAGATTAAAGAAGAAAAAAAGTGTAACAAAGTTTCTGACTTCTAAGACACCGGAAGTTGCTAAAAACGGATTACTGATCCCCACTATAATTAGGATTCGTGCTTTTTTTTTCTTGTCGCATAAATGATTAGTTCTCAGGAAACCGGTCTTTTCTCATTTAATGTTGGGAATTGAACCTTTCGCCGCCAGGACAAACCGATAAGGTTTCATTCCAATTTCAATTTTGTCCTTAATCTTCTGGTGCCATGAGTGTGTGATCGGCTCAAACAGACAGACTAGAATTTGCAATTTCTATGACACGGCAAAGAAGACTTTATAACACTTTGCCTTTATCTATTTGTCTGTCTATCTATGTTTTCGAACTGTCAAAGAATTAAAGCGAACTGTCATCAAGATGATTCCGTTGTGCTTGATCTCCTTTCTTTTTTTTTAGTTTTCCAATAGTGTCAGTGAATATTCTTACTTGCCTTTGTGTATAATTTCATCAAATTATTTACCTATATATATATATATATATATATATATATATATATAAGGAGACACAAACAAACACACATATATATACATGTATACGAGCTTGTGTGTGCGTCAATCTATTTTGTCAATATGTCATTATTGTTTTGAATGTTTCTCTATTTCCTTTCGCAAAGCAAGCAACATCAGTGATATCAAGTAACAAATGTATATATATATATATATATATATAGAGAGAGAGAGAGAGAGAAGGAGAAAGATACATGCATGCATAAAAAGTCATAGATAGATAGATAATCTTTTTTATTTCTTAAACAGTATATTTATTTATTTATTTTTGCCTGCCGGCTGGAATATCCAAAATATATTATTCAAATAAAGATCTAAGTTCTCCGGGTAGATTCGAACTTGCGTAACCCCTGTGTAGGAAAATTAACTGTTAGATATGGATAAATTGACTGAGCTTCTACTCAAATGCGTGTATCCACTTTTGGAACTCTCTTCAGTTTGCTTGCTTTCATGATAGTTACAATCCCCAAAGTTTAATGCCATCTACTATCTTTTGATTCTCATCCTTCTCTTATCCTGTATTAGACATCTCCTGCACCTTGTTTTTCTACTCCTGCCTTGAATGAAATGAAATCATTATAAATAGATTAATAAATAAATAATTGATGTGGAGTCAATTGGGGTAAAACGAATCTTCGCCGCCACTGATTTGTAGCCAAAGGTGGGTCCACGGGAATATAACACGGAACACGAGGTGTAGCTTAAAGAGAGACGTATTTACAGGAAAGTTTACAAAGAAGAAATTACAGTAAAGTAGAGCTTACGAATTAAGTATAGTCCTTGGTAGTCGACTGCAGTACTGCTATCACACACCTATTAATATAGGAGTGGGTGTGTCCATGTTGAGGTGAGTATTGGTCCCATAGCAATAATGTTTAAGTACTAAAATATGCTTGGTTATTAAATAAAAATCCATCAGTTCTTTAAAAATTATCTAGGTGAATAGACTGCGTTAATTGTCGTACGATGAATAAGCCGAATTTCCGATAACATTTCTTGCATGGAGGATATTCTCTGTACAGATAAACAAAATAGCCTGAACTCCTTTTTAATTGTACAGTCGCTTATCTATATAATCTTTAACTTTATATAAAGTTGCTTAATGGTTAAGATAGCGAAAGTTACGTTCGTCCCCAGCAATTAAGTTTCAGTTAGAGTCATAAACTCACAGGTCTCGAAGATACACGACATATAAAAAGATTTACATATATGAATATAAAGATTTACATATATTAGTATGAGGGGTTAGCTATTTAAAACAGCAGTGCTTAAATGATACCTTTAACTCCAGGTGGAATGTATCTTGTCATATAATACTACTCTCTTCTCTAAATATTTCCTTTCAGTCATTGCCTTTTATCACGAAGCAAATTATTATGAATAGACATAGACAGACATGAAAGCAGAATCTCATTCTTCTTCAATAAAGAGAAAACTTGACGCTTGACACTCCGAAAATAGAACAATATATTTTGTACTTTCGTCTCTCCAGGATTATGACGATCATAGCTCCCCACAATTTCCCATTCTTTGTAATTCTTAATATATATATATATATATATATATATATATACTAATCATCCGCACAGAGATCGGTTTCGCTGTATCACAGCTCATCAGTACGGTTAGACTCCGATTGCTTTTAAACTAGGATTGAAACCCAACCGAATTGCCGTCAGTTGGTGATTCTACGTCTGGGCTATGGGCGCGCGGTAGACGAAGGCATACTTTTTAGCGTGTGTATTATCATTATACACGCCCAATAGCCAGAGTGATCTAATTCATTACGGAATGAGCGATGCGTACATACCAGAGTAGCTACTGTTTTTCAAAGTATACCATTCTTCCAGAGTGCTCAATAAGGTTGTGATATATATATATATATATATATATATATATATGTGTGTGTGTGTGTGTGTGTGTGTGTGTGTGTGTGTGTGTGTGTGTGTGTGTGTGTGTGTGAAATGAATATATGGATTGAAATCCGACAAGATTAGTAGAATAAATAAATAACAGGTAGGAAAAACTGTCTTTACCCTAACATGTGTCACTTTAATAAGCTTCTTCAGAGATTTTGTACGACAAATGATTTAAATTCTTTTTTTGATTTTCAAATACCAAAGATACACAATTTACTTTAACAACTTGCTTTCAAAAGATATTTATTTATTTGTAAACATTTCGCTTGATGCTTCTATACATTATTTCGCTGCCATTTAAACATAAATGTATTTTGTTTTATCATTCAAACACATACTAACATTACCGAATCTTAGACACACATATTCATGCATTTATCTATTATACTCTCATACACATATTTTATTTTCAAAAACAAAATCGTTCATCGCTTGATACTTATATACATTGTTTCGCCACAATTTTGAATTGAAATGTATTTCTTCTGGTCATTCAAACAAATACTAACGTTACGGATATATGTACACACTTATTACGTCCATAGTTTAATTAAGTTTGACACTTGGATCATTTTTTCATACATGCACTTACATTTAAAATAAGCATTTATTGGTTTTATTACATGTTACACACACACACATAACCAAGCAGAGATATTTATACATTTAAATAGGATCATCTATTCCTTTTTTACACACGACACGTATCTGACCCGTTAGGTCAACCCTCAATCAACATACTGTCTCTTTGGATTTTTAAAAATTAAAAAAAACTTAAATCATTTGTCTGGACGAATCTCTGAAAAAGCTTATTAAAGAGAAACATGTTATATTAAAGACACCATTTGTCTACCTGTTTTGTCCTTATTCTATTTCTGATTGAGCACTCTGGAAGAAGGGTAGACTTTGAAAAAAATAGTAGCTACTCTGGTATTTACGCATCGTTCATTCGGCAATGAATTAGAACACTCAGCTATTGGGCGTGAATAATGATAATATACACGTTAAAAAGCCTGCTTCTTTCTACCGAGAGCCCGTAGCTCAGAGGTAGAATCGCTGACTGACGCCAATTCCGTCGGGTTTCATTCCTAGGTAAAAAGCAATCGGCTGTCTAACCGTACTGATGAGCTGTGATACAGCGAAACTGATCTGGCTGCGGATGACTATATATATATATATATATATATATATATATATATATATATATATATATATATATATATATATATATCCATGTATATAATAATATATATATATAATATATATATATATCTATATATATATCATGTATATATAATAATATATATATCCATATATTATATATATATATATATATATATGTATATATATCCATGTATAATATAATAATATATATATATATATATATATATATATATATCATGTATATATAATAATATATATATCCATATATATATATATATATATCCATGACTGTATATATATATATATATATAACCATCCATTTACTCGTGTTCGCTAGGTAGGTTGTGAGTTGTATTCCTCTGTCCCTCTTGCCTTCAATCTATCCTTTGAATATGAAATTTTTGAAACCGTTTTTCCATATTTAGTGCTATAGAAATGTTAACTGTCTCTTCCTGATGTTAAGTATGAGTTTTCTTTTAGTTTCCATTTATTCGTTGCTCACATGTTCGGTCCATGGAATTCTCCCCATCTTCCTGTAGAATCACTTGAATGATTTAGAATTTCTCAATGAGCCTTCATCCAACTCAAAAATCTATTTCTAGTCGTTTCCTATTCCTAAGTTAAGCAATTATAAAAGCATAAAGATAACAGTCACTGCCACGTAGCCATTAGCAGCACGTAAAGTGAAATCAACTAACTTCCAAATTAAGCCTTGTTTTCTGCATTCGCTTTCGCACTCATAAACTTGGATGAAAATCACAGACTTTACTCTTCTTTACCCTTGCTAAGCGGTGTTAGTAACAGTGTAGGCAAGGCGTTGTACAATTTTGTAGTAACCAGTCTAAAAGAGAAAAAACAGTTAATTCAAAGCGGTAGAGAACCATTTAGCTATCTCTCGAAGGATGTCATTGCAATAAACAGATAATGAAAACAGGTGAGCATTGTAATTCTTGATCACGTACGATATAAAACAACATTGCATAAAAATGCAGCTCAATATTTTATTAATAAAATTATTTTTCCTTACAGCATATATAAAATATTTTTTAAGAAAATAACTTTAACTTAGATAATGCAAAATATACTTTGGAAATTACTCTCAATGTCGCAAACATTCAACATATAAAATATCATTTTATGTATATAATGTTCTTTAAGTATTTTATTTTTATAATTATAGTAAAATATCTATTTTATTGGACAAACTGCTGCTTAGATACTTCCCTGAACACTAAAACCTCAACATTTAATGTCAAAGGCCAGTCACTATCTACCTTTTTCATTATCACAATGTTCACTTACTTCTATCTTCCATTATATTCATATCACATGCCTCAATCAGTAAATGTACACCTTGAATGGCTCTTTATTGTGTGAAAATAAATATAAAAATGAAAATAAAACCAAATGAAAAAAAGCTGAAACATTGATTTAAACACATATTTCTACATTCCACGATAAAATCCAAACCCGAAGATTAACATGTTTTAATGACATCCCGAGACTAAAATAAAGTTCTTCGAGTCGGAGTTTGATCATTCCAATTCTTTCTGACAGATTCGAAGTGCATAGAGTTTCCAAGCAAAGAATCTGATAGCCGTTATTGTCTAAATTGATAGCTGAGCCGATGTTCACGAGAAACTTTACAGTTCCCCGAAGGAATGTCTGTGCAAAGTATTTGTATTGAATGAAAATGCAGAGAAGATGTGGTCTTGCCTGTCGCCCTTTCAAAACTACCTGTTAAAAAGCTTATGAGCAGAGCTGAAATCTCCTACCTAAACATCAGTTTCGTTCAACTGGCTGCAAATTGAAAATTATTATTTACATCATATGAATCTCCTCGAGGTGCTTAAGAATCAAGACGGTAAGGAGTGAGTTGGACTAGAAAACAAATGCAACCTCCATTATGTTTCTATGTAAACAAATTAACGAACATTCATAAAATACGAGTGGCGATTTTAAATACCAAATAGCTTAAATTTATTTCAAGCAAATTAACAGAACGAATTTATGTGATCTATTTTTTCTTTTTTAATTTACTCACACCTCTTCACTAAGATATTTCTTGAAAGCCCATATTGGCTAAGTTTCGCAAATAACGAAATGTCTAAAGAATTAAATGATTTCTCCTTACTCCAAAAGTTTTATCATTTTAAATGGGAATAGTCTTATTTCAAATAGACGTCCCATTTTTCTTTTATTTTAAACAGTGCGTATTCCGTTTATACGTACTGGTTAAATATAAATAAAGAAAATTTGGTCTCCGCCCGGAATCGAAACTATGTCCACCTTATCAGGATAAGCATATTTGATTCAAGAGAACACTTTCAACGTTTGAAGTAATATATGTGAGTGTATGTGTGTGTGTATGTACGTGCGTTTGTGTATAGATAGATAGATAATGAACAGAGATAGATAGATAGATAGATAGATAGATAGATAGATAATTGGTATTAGATAGATAGATAGATAGATAGATAGATAGATAGATAGATAGATAGATAGATAAGTCCTAATTGGACAGAAATGTGGAAAGGATGATTGTCGGGAAATTAGATTCAAGTTTCAATTAAATGTCTTTCCTTCTGTAACGTTAGTTAATCCGATAATTCTCGTCTACTTACCAAAATCATTAGCGGCTATCACAATGCAGAATGTAGACGCCCGAAAAGAAATAAATGCATATATAAATAAATGCCAAAAACTCTCTTTCATGTGTTTTGTGGTTCAGTTCCTATCAACTGAAAGGTCATTATCTTAGATATGTGTACTTTTAGTTTTCGAAAAATATGTTTCATATCAAATGCTAATATTGAAAAAAATAAGGAACTAAGAAATAACGACACAAGCGGTAATATTTGCTTTCTAGTTATGCTGTATCAGTTCGCAATACTTTCGTTAAATCTAAAGGTTCAGTAAGATTTTTGATATTGAAATTTAAACGAGATCAAATTAGTTTCTGTCAAGGGTTGCGATATAAGATTAGATGGCTTCAAATGCACGATGCACTGCTGGAGACATTTTACTCAATTACTGTCGACAGAATTCTATAATTCAATATTCCCGCTTATCGAAATACACGTATCGGCTGATACTTACAATGCATGAAAGAAAATTCTAAGACGGAAAAATGAAGGCATATTTACTATTACTGTATTTCTTGAGAATGTTGATGTCTTCAGAGTGGGAATCATTAAATATTTTGCTAAAAATATTTATTCAAATGAACATGTTCAGAATTAAAAAGCAAATAATTTATTTCCATTTTATTATTCGCCGTCGCAAAACTACTGCCTCAGTCTTATTGAGCATCGATTCTGGACGAAGGTTCCAATAGAATCGCTTAGTGTCCAAACAATATCCCCAGGTTAATTTCAAAGCTACTATTAACATTCAAGTGTAGGTTGCATCCAAACCTTTTTCAAATTTTAATCTAAGGGTGTATGTTGAGCAGCTAAAAAATAGAACAATTGCTTCAAAAGGGTTCGTTTTTATAACTTTAACCACTCGTAATTTTATAGGGCGTCATATTGAATGAGATATTCCTGTATCTCCCTTATTTTTGTTTTTGAGCCTAGTTGTCACGATACTGTATAATTTTTCTCTTTCATCATAATCGAATCGTGCCGCGTAACTCTTTATCGCTATCCAATTCTATTTTTCTTTATGTTCCGTAGGTTCAAAAAAATGTTAAAGAAATTACGAACAACCTTAAATATTTCACCAAAACTTTCTCAATAATTAACGTCTGAAACATCCATATCTATTACTTCAGATTTTCACTCACACAGACATTTCTTTACGCACACACACACACACACACACACACACACACACACACACACACACATATATATATATATATATATATATATATATATATATATATATATATATATAAAGGAAAACTCAAGACATTGTCTAAGGCAGTTATTAAAATATAATTTATTTCGACGAGTAAGTTTTTAGTACCATTCTCTTCAGGCCACAGACAAAATGATCCAATTTTATCAGAACATTCACGATACAGAAAGACAAGCAGTATGACTTTGAAAATAATTTTCCGGTTGTTATCAATCTAGAGTCTTAAAAAGGTTGAGGGGTGAAAAATAAGCTATACATTGATGAAGTGTGGCGATGGACAGGACATGTCATCACAAAGTCAATATATATAACCTACTTATGCACTAGACAATCAGTCATGTGCTTATTAGGATCTGACCCTTCCAGAATTTTTGTTTCTCGCTCTCTTCGTGGTAGTTGTATGAACTATATATTTTTATTATATAATTTAATTGAAAATAAAACTTAAAAATGAAATCCGAAAGTAAAATTTCTAAAGTTAACTTAATTGAAACTGAAATTAATAGATACAGTAATTTTACGGTAGGGGGTATACGTTTTGTGATTATGGGTTTTATTTTATGAAAAACAAATTACAAAAATAATACAAATAATGAAAAGTTCTACATAGAAAAAATTATCTTAATCTGGGTCAAGTGATTTGAGCAGATATTTCTTTATTTTTAATTTTTATAATTAGGCTTATTAAAATGATTTTAGAAAACAAGTTTTTTAAAAGGTATTGATTATATGTTTTATGTTACATTATAAGATTTGGTTTTTGCTATGATATCCCAGATAATAATTGTGATTTTGTTGTTTTTTAATAACTAAATATTATATTCTGAAAGGGCAGTAGGATTACTGTATTTATGTACTGTATTTGTTATTGGTTAAAGACACTTGATGATTGTACTACCGGTATATCAAGCCGTAGGATAATATTAATGTTATTGTTTTTGTTCGCGTTCTTGTAGTTGCTGTTGGTTACGTTACGAAGAAAACGTTTGTTATGGTAGTGTTGTAGAGTGGCTGACACCTCTGCAGTGCTCTCAATGTTAAAATGGCCCATGGTCTGAAATAGACTATTTAAATAAAGAAATGTAACATTCGAGGCGTAATATTCGCGTGTAACTCGAGCAGTATTCTGATTACTTAGGTTACTATTGCGATCTACACCCCTACTTTCTATTGTCATAGCTCCATACTTAGAATGGATCAAATATTCCACAATGACAAATCTTTTATCTTTGAACTTTAATATTTCACTAAAGTGCTAGGATTTAAAGATTGTCGGTGGAATAGACAAAGATTGACAAATGTAAATTAATGATTCCGGGTCCCCAATCATTAACACATTCAACCGATGATTGACCATGAATGAGTGAATAAACACTAAAGATAAAATATAACAATTTAATGAACAAAGAAAAGTGGGTGAATAACAAATATATGATATTATTCTTAATCAATGATAAGACGTTGAGCGGGAAACGGAACAAACAACAGAGCAACCTAGATCATACGATTATATTCTATTTCGACATTTGTAAAGGTGTTTGTACGAACGTAATATTTTTGTGGTGATTGTAGGCTAATGCTAAAATGCGATATAGGGGTGTAATGACTTATCTTATAGTCTCTACTTTTCCTTTCTCTCTCTCTCTCTGCTTTCTCTCTCTCTCTCTGCTTTCTCTCTCTTTCTCTCTCTCTCTCTGCTCTCTCTCTCTCTCTCTGCTTTCTCTCTCTCTCTCTGCTTTCTCTCTCTTTCTCTCTCTCTCTGCTCTCTCTCTCTCTCTCTGCTCTCTCTCTCTCTCTTTCTCTCTCTCTCTCTCACTCTGCTTTCTCTCTCTCTCTCTGCTTTCTCTCTCTCTCTCTCTGCTTTCTCTCTCTCTCTCACTCTCTCTGCTTTCTCTCTCTCTGCTTTCTCTCTCTCTCACTCTCTCTGCTTTCTCTCTCTCTCTCTCTCTCTCTCTCTCTCTCTGCTTTCTCTCTCTCTCTGCTTTCTCTCTCTCTTTCTTTTCTCTCTCTCTCTCTCTCTCTCTCTGCTTTCTCTCTCTCTCTCTCTTTCTCTCTCTCTCTCTCTTTCTTTTCTCTTTTCTCTTTCTTTTTCTGTTTACTTTAATGAATAGCTTCATCTCTCGTCTTCCTTTTCCCTGACGGTTGAATTATATTTTTTGGCATTAGGCTTTCTTCTTTCTTCTTCAGAGATCTTTAAATGCAACAGCTACTTTAATGAACAGCTTTGGTTCTCGTCTTTTTTTCCTCTGAGGGTTGGGAATTATATATTCTGGTATCAGGCTTTTTTCTTTCATCTTCAGAGATCTTTAAATGCAACGGCTACTTTAATGAACAGTCTCGGTTCTGGTCTTCCTTCCATCTGACAGTTGGGAATTATATCTTTTTGGTATCAGACTTTCTTCTGTCTTCAGAGATCCTTGAGTGCAATATAGCATTCTGCGATAGACTATCTTTCTTACATTCTCGGCAACTGGAAGGATGTGACTTGTTTTCTACCTCAATGAATGTACGGTCTTGTCTAATTTCTTAGAGTCGCAATTAGTCTGACAACCTGTTGAGATTCAGCCGGCTACTGACTATTTTTGCAGTCTACCTCGTGGTCTGCGTATTTCAGCGCTAAAATTTTCCGGCTTGCTGATTGGTTATACTCAGCCAATCGCTTCGCTTCTTTTGTCTGCTGCTCCTGTTGTTTTCTCCTACGCGCATATGGCTTATGCATGATATCGGAAATTACCCATATTTGATTTTAGAAACAGTATTTATTTCGTCTACAAAGCTGGACAAAACACTGTCTACAAGCGAAGCGTCCATTCAAACACGAGCATCTACTAAAAAAACGTTTGAAATAATATATATATATATATATATATATATATATATATATATATAGGGAGAGAGAGAGACAGACAGACAGACAGAAAGAGAGAGATGAAAGAATGAGAGAGACAGAAAGAAAACGAGACAAAGAGAAATATTCTCTTTCTATCTATTGATAGATAAAATTCCTTTACGGCACATTTTTTCTACCATAAATATATCAACCTTAAACAACATCTGGAAAAAAAAGTAGACTTTGATAAACAGTAGCTACTCTGGCATGCACGCATCGCTCATTCAGTGAAATGAATTAGACCGCTCTAGCTATTGGGCGCGTATAATGATATGCGCTAAAAAGTCTGCCTACTTCCACCGAACGCCCGTAGCACAGGGGTAGAGTCGCCGACTGACGCCCTTTCGGTCGAGTTTCAATCCCGGGTAAGAAAGCAATCGGAGTCTAACCGGACTGATTAGCTGTGATATGGCGAAACAGATCTGTCTGCGGATGACAATATATATATATAGTCATCCGCAGACAGATCTGCTTCGCGGTATCACAGCTCATCAGTACGGTTAGACTCCGTTTGCTTTTAACCCAGGATTGAAACCCGACCGAACTGGCGTCAGTCGGCGAATAATCTGGATATATGATGTCTATGTCTTGCTCATTTTATCCTCTTGAATTGTCTGATGCACTTTCAATTCTTGAGATCAATGTAAATAATAGTTGTGAACATTTGTAAATACGCATGAAACGCGTTCTGTTATAATTCATTTTAAAAATTAACTATTAAAGCTATGATGTTTTTATCTAATACAAGTAACTCTAATTTATGTTTTATATCTTTATATTTATAATTATAATTTTTATATAACTATATTTTTAAAACATTTATATTACAGGCATTTGCTGCTATACTCACAAGTAAACTTTTCTAAGGTTAGCTGTATGCCTCTTACATAGATTAAAAGTACCTCGGAAAATAGAAGAAAAGAAGAAAACTACGGTGTCTTTAATATTTTAATTCTTGAAGTAATTAAAATAAATTAAATAATATGTTCGGATTGTTCAATTAAACATTCTTGAACACACACACACGCATACACACAAACACACACACACACATACACACAAACACACACACACACACACACACACACATATATATATATATATATATATATATATATATATATATATCACGCGAGGTAATGTTATCATACTTTTTGGTAGAGGAAAGCCGTTATCGACTAATGTGTTTTTTTTTCAGACCTATACGGAAATACATTCTACCTACTGTTCACCTATTTTAGAACCACCCTGTATATATTTCTTCATTAGTCGGTTTGAAAAACAATTCGTGAATAGTCACAAATTTCTGGCCAAATCAAGTGAAGAATAAGTTGAATAGAGAATTTCGCTTACTTTCCAATCTGCCAATTCCTGGAACGGAATTGGCTTCGTTCCTTTGATTTCTACTTTGATGCATATTATTCTTTTTACTTGTATAAAAACTAAACAATAGACTAATCTCCCATTAGTAAGTGACCAGACATAAGACCACATCACTGCATTGCAGATGCCAAAAAGAATTGTTTGCAGCATACTTAATTTGTAAATTTGACATCCACTGGCAAATTAACACGCACCCCTTTCCCCAGATTCGTGATTATTTCTTTGTTATCGTTACATCATAAATGGTTTCTGTATATATGTATTTTTATACATGTCTTACTATCTGTTGAAACATTTTCTTGTTTAAGTTGTCTAGACTGACAGTTTTGTTGAATAGATAAAATATCTTTCAAACATTTTCAGTAGACGCATCAGCTTTATTTTTATCGTTGCCACTGTTTTCTCCCTTTGATCACGTTACTTTATTTCAAACCTCTTGACACCTCACTGACAACAGAAAACACCTCATCTAGCCTCATGAACATTATATAGTAACAGCAACGTATTTGTAATGTTGTGAGAACTTTATACGTAAGAGAGAACGTTTAGATTAAACGTATTGGCAATCAGAGAAGTTACAAAACACTTGAAATTAATATCTTCGGAAGGTTGGGATTCGTTTCAAAGCATAAATTAATTCTTTTATTCATGAAACTATTCCAGCTAATATCCTCTATCATTTTGTCTTCTTTTTTTTTTTTTTCATTATTTTGGACACTTACTTAATCGATGTTCCTCAGCTATATGCTGCATTCAATCATTTTTTAGCCTCTTGCCAAATATTTTTTATTATCTTGATTACGATTATCTCGTTTTCAAGAAATATTTATACCCGTCTGTGTACCTTGTCACCTTTGAAAGAAATTTAAAATTTATGTGGTAGGTCTGATTAGAATTGATTAAATAATAAAAAAGTAAAATAAAATGAATAGCTAATAAGTACGCATTTATTTCCATCAACTTTAGTCTCAGTTTAGTTCACAGGTCCATTACATACTGCCAATAATACGTTCAAATTCTTTTTTTAATTCATTCGTGTTCATTTTGCCATATTTGGAACAGTGAGCATTTTTAAACACCGGATGTTTAAAAAACAAAACTCTGATATATCCCATAATTATACGTGCGGTGTTCTTCTTTCATTTGCAACACTCCTTCGACATAGACGACTATGGCTCTCCCTAATTACCCGTGTATCAGTCAGTTAAGTGCCATACGTGATACACGCTTGAGCGATCATGTCTCGAAAGAGACATGACTGACTGGGCAGAATATTATCCCGCAGTAGGTTGCCATTGCTTTCTGCGGTAGACTGGTTGCCGACCAAGGCTGTAGAACCCAATCTGTCCTGTTATTTAACCCATAACTGGAAGGAAGAGACGGATT